>PVJS01002806.1:0-80844 GCA_004027185.1 Glis glis
ACATACACAAACCTATAAGACTCAATCACTATCTGGAGCATGAAAGGGAGGGAAGGGGGAGGGAATAGGGTGGGATTGGAGGGAGGGCTAAATGTGCAATGTGTGCATGTATGATGTTCATACCCTGACATATATCAAAATGTATAATTATAATTTACAATGCACCAATAAATGAACATAAAAAGTTAAAAAAATAATAATAATTCAGCATTAATTTAGTCTTTAACACAAGTCCTGACAAATCAAGCTGTTCCAAAGATTTCACTAGGATTCCTTTTTTGCCCTTCTTAGCTACTGCCTTTCTTGGTCACTATCATTCATATCTATATATTTTCCCTTTAGGACCAAATTCTCAAAAAGAAATCTTAACTTTTTTGCCCCCCATTCCTCCTCTCTCATTCATTTTTTCTACCCACTGCAAACTACTCTCCCAGAACACAACTGAAATTGCTTTCTCACCACTGGTGACGTCTTAAACGACAAATGCAGTCTTGTTATTCTTCATATTACCTCACACCATTGGCGTTTGCCACTGCTGATTACTTCCTCCTTGAAATGATTTTTTTTTTGGTTTCTCAAAATTATTCACTCTACTATTTAGATGTACTCTTTTTTTTCTAACTTGTTCGGCCACCTCCTCTCCCTCTATTAATTTCAATTCTTTTTTTTTTTTTTTGCGGTACTGGGGATTAAACCCAGGGGCATTCTACCTCCTGGCTACATCCCCTGCCCTATTTTTTTTATTCTTTATTTTGAAACAGTGTCTCACTACGTTGCAGAGGGCGTCACTGAGTGGCTGAGGCTGGCTGCGAACCCGGATCCTCTGGTCTCAGCCTCCCAATTACTGGGATTACAAGTGTGCACCACCACGCCCGGCAATTTCAATTCTTTTTAATGTTTGGTATTCTATATAGCTATAATCTGGGAAATTTTCTTGCTCTCCATCTTGGCTCTTAGAAAATGTCCCATAGCTTCAACAAGCATCAGTCTATGACTTCTAAATCTCTTCTAATCTAAGCATTTTTTAATGCTACAGACCACTTATTTTTTTCCCAAAGAGTAGGTTGTAACCTATTAGTAGTTCATTAATTCAATTTATTGGCTTACAACACACATTAATAAATGAAACGAAATGATGGCATAGGCAGAAACTAACAGAGTAAATGAAATCATATCTTTGTGTAGGTTTATATTAGTCAGTTTTCTATTACTATAATAAAATGCCTGAAGCTGGGTACTTATGAAGAAAAGAGGTTTATTTACCTAACAGCTTTGGAAGGTGAAAATTCACAATTAGGCAGCCCTACTGGACTGTTTTCTGGTGATAGCCTAATGGCAGAAATGTGTGCAAGAGGAAAAGATTCTATCACCAGATAGAAAACCAGAGCAATTGGAGGCTTTAAAACAACTTGCTCTTGAAAGAACTCAGGGGGGTCCCATGAAAACTTCCTTTCTCTCTTCCAAAGGCAACACCCCCTATGACCTAACAATTTCCCACCAGACTCCACTGCTTAAAGGTTCCACACAAACTCAACAATACCAAAGTGAGGATTCAGCCTCTAACACATGAACCACATCAAGCTACAGCAGGGTCAGATATAAAATGTATTTGTTACTTTATATCATCGTCATAAAAGGTTCAAAACAGCTGACCAGGATGCATCTTTATAGCTGCCCAGAGACATTTACACACAGATGTCTTTCGGCCACCTAAACTCTACAAATTCCAAAACAAATTCGTTTTCCCTATCAAAACCTATGATTCTTAGACTATTATTTCTCACAGTTAATATTCTCAAACTAGAAATCAATCAGTAACCATAACCATTTATTGTTCCTTTCATTTCCTTATAACTCATATCCACTACTATGAAAAATCTCTAATTCTGACTCCTAAACATCTCTCGATCTTCTTCTTTATCCCCCCTTTCACCACATCTACTCTCAAAATACAGTGTACTGATGGAAAGTTTGAGTCACAGTAAGGCCAATAGATTACAAGATGACTGCCTTTGAAAAGATGGCTTGTTACTCATAGTTCCCAAGAAGAAGTGGAATGCCACTCCACACAGGGCCACACAGAGAAGCCTCAGGCTTGCTAGGAGGCAGAGGAGAGAGGGGGAATGTGCACAAGAGCCTTTTCAGGGGGAAAAAATTAATTCCACAATTCTATCACTAACATGTCAATCTGTTTTCAATTTTCTACGTATGTTCTCTTCTTATTTACTAAGTGTATTTAATTTTTCCATACTTTTAATAAAAACATAGCTATATTTTATATTTTACATTTCATCTAATTTTCCAGTGTACACTTCCAGAATGTGAATATGGTTTTTGTTATTTGCCTTGTAATGGCAGGAAAACTTTGCAGTGAGCAAGTCTACCACACATGGCTAACTCACTCCATTAAATACTGAGATGGTTTCCCCTATCTCTCTTCTTCTTTTACTTGAATTATTTATAAATAATCCTAAATGCTAAGATTGGGCCAAGTAGAATACATACATTTATTGATTTTGACCCAAAATGCCAAAAATGTTTTCTAAAAGGATATCATGTTTTATTCCACTAGAAATGCATTCAATATTTACTGACACTTCTTACCTACTAAAACAGTACCAGTATAGATACATAGGTAAACTGGACACTATTTCTACCATTAAGGAGTACACAAACCGCTATGTTTCTGTACACTATTAGTTTAATAATTTTACTGCAACCCTAGAAAGGTTAGATTGTTTCATGTGACATATTAGGAATCTACAGCTCATAGGCATTAAGTCACTTACCCCAGATTAAAAAAAAGTAGTTCAAGGACCGGGTTATGATTATCTTGACAACACTCCCAAAATGCTCATATTTTCTCTTTTCATAAAGACAATAACAGTACTTGCTCTTTCACATAGTCAAGGTAATAGTCGAAAGTTTCAGAAGTCTCAAAAATAACTAATGCCATCGTAATTCCATCAAATATTTAAAATTTTTTAAAGTTCCTAGTGGTAACACTTGGTCATTTAGATCTATATTAGTAAGCTAATGTGAGCTGCTGTGACAGATAAACTGATATACAAGTGATGTGACGTAAATTTTTTTAAATCCTAACAGTCCAGTGTTGGGGTTCAGTGGGGTGTCTTTCCACATGGTGACTTAAACCTGGGCTCCCCCATCCCGTTACTCTGTCATTTTCCACAATGCCTGAAGTCTTTTCTTTTAGCAAATAAATGGAAAAAGAGACTATGGGGAAGGCACACTTCTGACCTGGTGGGCATAATTTTGGTCTGATATGTCATTTCTGCTCATAGTACACTAGCCACAAGTCCATACCTAGATGCGAGGGAGTGGAGAGGACTAGGATAAGACAGATGAATAGTTAGGTGCTATTCTTTTGCTGAACACAAAATAGCCTCTACCAGCCATGCACAGCGGTACATGCCTGCAATCCCAGTGACTAGGGAGGTAAAGGTGGGAAGATCACGAGTTCGAGGTTAGCCCGGGCAATTTAGCAAGACACTGTTTCAAAATTAAAAAATAAAAAGGGATGGGGGTATAGCTTGGTGATAAAGCACCCCTGGGTTTCATTCCCTGGTACCCCAAACAAAAGTCTCTTACACATCTCCCTTAACCATAAATATCACAGAATATGAGAACTGTTGGTTAAGTGCCTTTGGTATTGATGGATAATCCACCTGGACTAGATTTTTTGCCATTTACAACATGAACTTGGGCTACTTATATAAATCTACTTAGTTTCATTTTATAATCATTTAGTTTATTGTTCTAATAATACTTAACTCATAGATTATCAGGAGATTTAATGATATGAAACATGTAAAGCACTTTAAAAGGACCTGGCACTTACTATCTGATCAATAAATACCTTTTCAAATGAGTCCTTCATAGGCCGTATGTCACTTATTTCTATTCTTATAATTTCCTTTATCTTTTAAGGCGGGGGTTTCAAAAAACATAAACAATTTAAAAACATATGTGACTGATTTTCTTCCACATTTACTAGTGCTACATTCTCAAAATTGCAGTGAGAATGGAAGTAAAAACAAAAAGATTTTTAAACAAAGAGGATAAAAGAAAAGACACAGACTAAGGTAGATAAACAAACAAGACTGAATACTACACTGAAGTTCTCTTCAGAAGCCTCCCAGGAAGAAAGTCAAAGTTAAATGTATTCTCTATCATTTTTTCGGTTGAAGCAAAAAAAGACCAACCACTTTTAGTATCTTAACTCTTCTCAACATAATTCCAAGAAATTACCAATTACTGTTACTGTGCTGCTACCCTGATTCTACAAAAACTAAGCTCTGTAAAGCATAATAAGTATAGACATATGCCTAATTACATGTTCAGGACAGTGGTATACACAGAGGGTTGATTTAAAAGGCTTAAAACACATTTATTTATATTAATTTATGAAATGGTCTCTATCTTCCCATAAAGGACTGCCTGGTCTAGGATCTGATTTTATTCCAATTAAAACCTGATAAGTTAGCCCATTGTTGTCATGAATATTGACGGAAGACATGAGACTTGTTTTTCTTGGCCCCAGAATCCCATGGGCCCAAATGGATGCTGCTCACAGAATGGGCTCGTCAGAGCTGAGGACCACTGTGCATGGGAAATCCACTGGTTTCCCAAGTGCTGCTATTGGATAATAAAGTAAGAAGCCTGATCTTGGATATACCTCATCACTCAAAGTTTCTTGCTACAAACACAACTGGGAGAAATAGCCTGGGTTAAGAGCAGTCAGGGTCTTATAATTTTGGCAAAGCCAGTAAGGGTATGTAAGGTTACTCTTAGGGCCCAGGGAAAATTGGGTATTGATGAAGAAGAAAACAGGATACCTTTGTAATTTTCTAGGTTAGGACAGGCTGAATGTAGTGGCTTAAACCTGTAATCCCAGTACTTGAGAGGCTGAGACAGGAAGACCAGAGGTTCGAGGCCAGACCCAACAACTTAGTGAGACCCTCTGCAACTTAGTGAGACCCTGTTTCAAAATAAAAAATAAGAAGGGCTGGAGGTGTAACTCGGAGGTAGAATGTTCCTAGGTTCAATCCTTAGTCCCAAAAAATTAAAAGAAAATAAATTAGAAAGATGGTTAGGAGAGATATTTTAAAGAAAATTTTATACAATTTGCTAGAAATACAACTAAGGTCTTAACTAGCAGATTTGTATTTTTGTTTCAAATGTTTACACCTTCTGATTCAGGTGCAAAAATTATCTTAGATCTGAAGCACAAACAATATACCTGTATCTCCCTAAGTTAAGTATTTTATTTTCCACCCCCTCACTGATTTAATTCTAATCTTTTTTGCTTTTAGATATGGTATTTGTTCAAGTGAGACATTCAATTATTCTGACAATTATTGAAATGAATTATGCATGTGAAAATAAAATTCCATGTAATGCTTTCCTTAAACTACTTAGAAGACAGGGAAATAATTATTTACAAGTATGGCTTGCATATTATCACTTAAGCATCACATAAATGTTCAAGAAAATAGTTAATAATGAAAAAATGTCAATGAAGCAAAGCAAGCATTCTATAGTGCTTATTATACTATTTTTGTTAAGCAAGGCAAAACAGCTTAAAACAGACCTTGGAACTCCCACAAGAATCCATACCTAGAAATTATTAACCAAAAAAAGCTGGCACCACTGAAAAAGAGTTAAACACATCTGAGGATACAGTGACCATCTGAGTCTCAAGCTCCCTGTCAGCAAAGGTAATTTTCATTAAATTCAGCAAGAGATGCATTTGTACTAGACTGCAGGATGGGTACCTGCATTCACACTGAAACACAAAGGATCCCCGCTAGATTACCACAGTCATTTTCATCCATGCGCAGCAGAGTGAGTATGTTAAATAACTGATAATTCTGTTCAATTTAGTCACATCACAATTTACATGTGCATCAGAAGCCAACATTAGGGAATTAACAATAAATAATTATTGACTCTTACTTTATACTGCCACATTTTTACAAGCAAGAAGAAAATTTACTGGACGTTGATGTCTCATTATATCTGGCATGTAATTTATTTCTCTGTTGGAGTTGAGTTTATCAACTGTTTCTGTCCATGCAGAGAAAATGTTCCAACCTAAGAAACCAATACAAGAACACAGGTAGGAAGCTGGAAAGCTTAATTGAAAGTCTAAGTTAGGTTGTCACTTTGATTCAAAGGAAAGAAGAAAGCACCTCACTGCATTGTTTCTTATGCAACTGCACAAAATCTGACAGTTATATACTGATTAGTATACAGTGTCTCAATATACAGTATATTAGAATATACTAACATAAAATATATTGGAGGAAAGGGACCCTGTTATATCATTTATTATAACTACATGATATTTCAAAGAAAACTATACTGATTAGCTATAAAGAAAAATACTTTGTGAAGTTCATGAAGTTCATGAATGACAGTGATCATGATTATAAAATGGCAATTTGGTATTTGACAGAAAGTCAGTTCAAGTAGCTATCACCTAATCCACAACTATCATATTATTGGTGCTTAATGAATTGCATACCACCATATGAAATGTATACCACCATATTATTGGTGCTTAATGAATTGTACACCACCAATGAAATGTATACCACTATAATCACAACAGAGCAAACTCTTATAGGAATAGTAACTTTAACGAAAGCTCTATTATATTTTGCAAATTCCCAAATGAAAAAAAAATTGTTTTGAATATCTGACACCAAAGACCACAGAATCTACCCTACAAAATTTAAAATCAATAAATGAAAGCTAGCCTTTCAAATATCATCAACAATAACAATAACGATGATGGTGAACATTTACTGTGAGTTGGTACTGTCAATGTTACATGTGACATCTTGTTCTCCTAACAACTCAAGGAGGTAAGTAGCATCAATCCCATTTTACAAAGAGAAAACAGATCTGTTAGGGCTTAATAAACCATTTCAGGTCATCTAGCTAGTGATAGAATGAGGATTCTAACCCAACAAATCTGATGCCAGAGCCTCAGAAGATAGGACTCATCTGCTCCAGGATTCATGAAAGCACCGTCTTCTATGTTCAAATTGGAATTTAAAGTACAAATGCATTCACAATTTAAGTATATGAAACAATCACTGGACATTATATATGAATGTAACAGAAAGATATTAAAGCAATATGCTTCCAAGATAAATTTCTATTCACGGTAATTTGCCAAAGGAGATGACAATAATTGTACATTAGACATTTGAAGAAATGGGTTTGGAAGCCCTGGATTTTAAAAGTGGAGTTTTGACAGATACTATATTAAATCTTCTATGAAGAATCTCCATTCCCCAAAATGAAAATTTATAAACCTCTGCTTCCAAAACTTCTCCCATTAAAAAGATTAAATATTAGTAACTTACTGTGTTTTCCCTTCTATGAAAAAAAATTCTCTTTGAACTTCATGCTTTAACAGCTTCCTTGACAAGACTGAATTAAGGAAACTCAATACTTACACAGATTTTTGTAAAAAATGGATGCAATTGCCTACAAAAGAATAGCCCTTGGAAAATCAAACTAAGGGGTTGATTCTGTTCTAAAACACCTAAGTCCATTTACTGATTTTTAAAGATACTTGGCAGTGAGGTTCTGGCAACAGGAAGAAGGCACAAGAGCATAGTGCCAGAGCAAAAGAAAAGTGAAGCTGAGGGCCGGGCGTGGTGGCGCACGTTTGTAATCCCAGTACTTTGGGAGGCGGAGACTGGAGGATCCGGGTTCACGGCCAGCCTCAGCTCTCTCTCTCTCTCTCTCTCTGTCTTTCTCTCTCTCTCTGTCTCTCTCTCTCTCTCTCTCTCTCCATGTAGTGAGGCCCTCTGCAACTTCGTGAGACCCGGTTTCAAAATAAAGTATAAAAAATAGGGTCGGGGGTGTAGCGCGGAGGTAGAACGCCCCTGCGTTCAATCCCCGGTACCACAAAAAAAAAAAAAAAGCGAAGCTGATCAATTCTTGGAGATCATGAGACCTCATGTTATTTAAACTAACTTCATATTTTAGACATATGGATGGAGGAAAAAGACAAAGACAAATTTTAGCATTCATTCCATAGTCTTTACATTTTGAATAACTTGGGCTTCCTTTATTTCATCTAATTTTAGTGTGCTTTTGTTCTTAGTGATAACCTAAAAACTTAATACGAATGGAGAATAGCTTTTCAATTTCAGATGTTGATTCCAGTGTCTCTCTTAGGACTGTGACCTACTTTAGAGCTCTACTTTTTGCAATATGCAACTTGACTTCAAAAGAGGCTTTATGGATCATGAGTTTGACAGATAAAGATGTTCGACAGTATTGTCTATGAAGATTAAACCCAGATAATTTTAACAAGTCCATATCCACTACTATCAGGACAATAAAGGCCAACAATCTTTAAGGTAAGAAGAACCATCCACTAACTGATTAAGTACTATTAAACATAGTCAAAGAAGTTCAAAAAGATGTCTTAGACCTTTATCATGGAAGATTTTAGTATCAAGCTATAAACTCACCTCCTCCACACTTCTTAACACCTGATCATTCTTTAATCTTTAAATGTACATAAAGATATTATGTACAATATCTATCAGTTCATTTAATAAAACCTTGTAAATACACTTGGAGTACATGTACTATGATGCATCCTAACCAGAATTTAAAATATTTAAGACCAGGCATTCAGCTTTTGATTAGTTTTCATTTTAAAGACAGCACATAAGATAGAAATGTATGAATCTTAACACATGTGCATGAGCGTGGACACACACACACACACACACACCAGACAAATCTTATTAAATAATAAAGAAGGCAGAAATAGTGGGATTTTTTAAGCCCACCATGTGCTAGGCCAGTGTATGATGACTCTCTTAAATACTTACAAACATTATTCCTACTTATTATTATTTAATGCTGATATGTAGATGTTACTAAACACGTTTTATAGAGAAATTTAGCCTAAGATAACGAAGAGATTAAGGTTCAGGTTTACTAACTCCCAAACATGCACTATCAACCATATCATATTATCTCCAAATTGAAAGAAAACATTTCAAAAGTAGCAATCATCTTAAAAACAGAAACAAACTGGGCACGCAGTGATCCCAGTACTTGGGAGGCTGAGACAAGAGGACCATGGGTCTGAGGCCAGCCTCAGCAAACTAGCCAGACCCTCAGCAACTTAGAGAGACTCTGTTCTAAAAACTAAAAATAAAAAATAAAAAGGGCTTGGGGAGTAGCTCAGAGGTAGAATGCCCCTGAGTTCAATCCCCAGTACTAAAAAAACCTGAAGTGTCCTACAGGTTATGGGCAGTTTCAGGGACTTAGCGTAGAGCTAAAGTAAAGCTAGGGCTAACTGACTGTTAGGCAGTGTGCTGATCATGCTCAGTCAGAATATTTCCTTGACTCGGGCTTCCCAAGGTCTCCATAATTTCTGCCCCTTTCTAGATCAGAACTGTTAGGTTTATCTCCATTAAGCAATTATCCTAGGTCCCTTCCACTAATAACATTCTGGGATTTTACTGTGTGGGGCACCATCTCTTAAGTTTATTTCATACTCAACGTCTACTTTTCCTTAGAGAAAATTAATGCCTTGGTTTAATGAGAAGAAACCTGCACGCTGCCTCCTTCCACCTTGTTAGGTAAGGCATGTTTCAGTAAGCACGGGATGACGATGTCAACAAAGGAATGATTTATGGAGTTGGTGATAATGTCAGAGGAGACTACAAGTAGAGCTGGGCATAAAAATAAAATCAAAAGAGGCAATAAGAGGTACAGCACAAGAGTTTCTCAAAGGTCTAATAATTTAGACATTTATATGAGTATTTTCCTTTCAAAGTCAGCACTCTGGAATGCCATCCAGCAGTTCCAAGATCTGTATCACATAATTTTAGGTGTGGTACAGATTTTCATCTTTGCATAATGGAATTTATTTGGGGAAATATACATACATTATTTACAGTGAAAAATAGTAGTGTATTTAGACACTTACACTGCATTAACATTGTCCAATCAGAAATGAGTCTAGTACATAATAACAGACCATTTTAATGTGGCTTGTAAGCTGGCTCTAAAGGTAATTCTACAGGAGGAATTTCAAAATGTTTTGATCAATATTGATGATATTGATATAAGTTTATGCCTCCCTAAGGGTCCTGATGTGCTTGTCAACAAATAAGGATGATGATATTATAAAAATCTGAAAGCAAGTTTCATCAATATCATATATGAATAACGGAAATAAGATTACCCTTACCATATCATCATGCTGAGTTGATAAAGAATGTGTAAGATCATGATGCCCCAGTATCTGCTGTGCTGGGGAGATCACAGGTAGTGCGGGCAGAAAACAACGCAGGAACAATTCAGTGAAACACAGTCTACAGCAATGATGAATAGCTGATGAGAAATAATTGTAACAGACAGGCCAGGCTGGCCTATAGCTACAAGGAATGGAGTTGCTTTTTGCATTTATAAGGTTAGAAGTCATGCCAAAAATAGCAGACAGGCACTTTGAATACAAATTACAAATGCCGTATATATTCAGTATAGAACATGCTTTTGATCCCATATAGGCTTCTTCCCTCACATCTGCACAAGAACTAATTGACTTTCAAGTAGGTTGACTATTACATTACTTTTTAAAATGAAGAACAAACAAGAATCACCTACTCATGAGAAGGGGGGTTAGCACCATAAATTCAAACACATCTGGTAATAGTTACTATGTTGAGCAATTTATTTACTCCAGCATTTACAGAGGACCTAACTCTGTGAGACTTTTATTAAAAATCCCAATCAAAGCTGTATTTGGTAGTTAGTTTGTATGAAAAGCAACACATAAAATCAAGAGTCTTTATTTAATAATATTTAAGAAGTCAGAGTCAGGCATGGTGGTACAAGCCTGAAATCTCTACTACTTAGGAGGCTGAGGCAGAAGGATTGCATGTTTGAGGTCAGCCTGGGAAACTCAGCAAGGCTCTGTCTCAAAAATAAAAAATAAAAAGGGCAAGGGATGTAGCTCAGTGGCAGAGCTCCTCTGGGTTCAATCCCCAATTACTGGAAAAGAAGTCAGATTATCTATTTAAAAACAGCTAGTTTGATAAAAGATATTTATCACCTTTCCCTTCTCAGACCCTTTAAAATAATAATGAAGGTATAAATAATAAAGTCAAAGAGAATGAAAGCAGATATACCAATGGATGAGTGATTTCAACAGACTGTTGAACAATGCAAATCAGCCCAAGATATGGTAAAAGATTCAAAGGACAGAGGAAGTTCCAAAGTACAGAAGGGATCTTCAGGTATTTTTGAGCACTGCCCATGTGTCCAGCACTATTTTGGGCACTGAGTAAACATCAATGAACAAAACAGAACATTTCTGCACTCATGGAGCTCACAGACAGACTAACTGGGATAGACAGAAAATCGAAAAATAAGTGTGTGATAGTTAATTTTGAGTGTCACCTTGAATGGCTTGAGGCATGCACCCTAAGTCAATGTGTGAATCAGATAATCCGTCAGGTGGTATGAAGTGATACGGAGAGAAAGCAAGCCACCAGGGGAGGGGAACAGGAAGAGAGAGAGAGTAACAAAACATGAAGCAGGATGGAGCTAGGTAAGACAGCATAGAGAGGGGAATTTGAGCAGAGGAAGACTTAAAGCAAGTGAGAGAATGGGTCATGTGGATATTGAGGATGAAGTTGATTACTTCTTTCTTCTGACCTCATTACCTTTCCCTGATAGACTGTGGGCTCGGCCAATGACATATTTGATCTATGGAAACTCACATATGTGCTTACGTGGGATGTGTCCTATCTGGACGGAAGTTTTAAACACACTTTCTAAGTTTGATTGTTCCCCCCTCTAGTTTTTGCCCTCTACCATGAAAACCACAAACCCCAGATAGCCAGATCTTAAAATGAGATATATACAGCTAAGCCCAGCCAATTCTAGAACTGTTGCTCCTAACCCACAACCCTTAAGTAATACGAGTTCATGAGATTTGGGGGCTGTTGGGGCAGTACATGTAGTAAGTATGCTCTAAGCAGAGGGAATAGGAAATGCAAAGACTCTTGAGGCAGGAGTGTTCCTAACCCATATGAGAAACAGTAGGGGGCCAGCAATATTGGGGAGGAATAAATGAGGGGCAGCGTGCACAGCTGAACTCAATGAAGTGATCGATGAGAAGAAAGCTGATTCAGTCCTTCCTGGAGAGGCTGAAGACTGGAGGTCCCAGGTAAGACAAATGGCAGAAGTCTGGGACAGAATATTGGGGAACAGGCTAAAAGTCTAAATATTAGAACTACCCCCATCCAAAGAAAAGACTCCTAGTATCCACACATAGACATTACCTCCAATCCCCACATCTAAGCTGGAAACTTGTGGTATATTTTTCAAGAGACAGAGAATGGGGAAGATTTGAGGACTTGAGGAAACTAGACAGAATGAAAGACAGAGGTGAGATGGAGAGTTAAGACAAAAACGAACAATAGTTCTAAAGGAGGAAGAGTTGGGCCAACAGTCCCCTTCCTCAGTCTCTACACAGAAACTTTAGCAGTTGAGCTGTCTGACCTTACAATGAGAGCAGAGGATTCTTTTAAGGAGAAATAAACCAGCTTCAGATAAAAGACATTCATATACAAATGTCTGCAAGTAAGAAAAAAAAACGCTGACTTCCATCCAAACACAAAACAGTAAACACAGTACAAGATTACCAATCCCCATCCACAGAGCTGCCAATTAGCCTTTAGTACCATGTATTTTTTTTTTTTTTGGTGGTACTAAGGTTTGAACCCAGGGGCATTCTGCTTTTAAGCTATACCTCCAGCTCTATTTTATTTTTTATTTTGAAACAGGGTCTCACTAGTTGTGAAGGGCTTCGCTAAGTTGCTGAGGCTGGCCTCGAACCCATGATCCTTCTATCTCAGCCTCCCAAGTACTGGAATTACAGGTAAGTGCCACCATGCCTGGCAGTACCTTATAATTTAATATATATGAAAAACCAAGGATCATCTGATGAATGAAGAATGACAATCTTAGAAAGACAATAGATAATACAAGAAACAGAAAAAATTTTAATGAACAACCCAAAATTTTAACATTCTCAGTTAAAAGAAGATACTGTATCAAATAGACAACTCATATGGAATGATAAATAAGCAATATAAATATGAAAGAGCTCTTAGAAATTAAAGACATTATGTCAAAATAAAAGAAAACTCAAGGATGGTAAGCCCTTAAAGCTGAGAGAGCACTGAGAATTCAGAACAACAAAAAAAAATTTGAAAGGGAGAAAATGTGAGAGAAGAGAGATGAAAACTGGAGAATTGACAATGGAGAACAGACAAAGGAGACCCAACATCCAATGAATAGGAAGTCCAAAAAGAGAAAACTGCACAATGAAAGGTAGAAATTTCTCAAAAAAATAGGCCAAGAAAATGTATCATAACAGAGGATGTGAGTTTCCAAATTTGAAAGACCCAGAAAGTCCCATGCAGAATGAATGACATATTCTCTCTCTCTCTCTTACACACCACACACACACACACACACACACATACGTTCCCATTCTAAATGCTTCCTTAGACTGCTGGGTGGGGTATAAATGAAATATAATTAAAGAATAAGAATTGGGCCACTCAACAATAGTGGATAGTAGAAGATAATAGAGCAATGTCTTAAAAATTCTGAGAGGAAGTAATTTTCCACTAAGAATTCAATACAAACTACCAAATATGAGGGCAGAAAAAAGGCCTCATTAGACAGGTAAGGGTTCAGAAAGTGTATTTACTTCCCTTGTACTGTATCCTAGAACCTCAAGAATGTACTCTAGCAAAAGAAGAAAAAAAAAGGCAGGGATGGTGGTGCACACCTGTAATCTCAGTACTTAGGAGGTTGAAACAGGAGGATCATAGGTCGAAGGTCAGCCTCAACAACTTAATGAGATGATATCTCAAAATAAAAAATAAAAAGAACTGGGGATGTAGCTCAGTGGTAGAGGGCCCCTGGGTTCAATCCATAGTATCACAAAAAGAAAAAGAGAAAGAAAAAAGAAAGAAAGACCTGCGTAAGAAGAGAACAAATATTGTACCAGAATACAATCTGTGATTCTAAAGTTAGCAATATATACTTAATGACTGAATGAAAAAAAGTCATATAACTATACTGGAAGAACTGAGAAAAGTATGTAGACCAACTGTAAAAAAGATGAGTCCTCATGCTATAAGATGTCAATAGGTAATATCGAATACTGATAAATTGAATAATGGCATATTATCTAGTAATATGGGGGTAAATTTTAAAAAATCAGCTAACAGTGTTAAGAGTGGCTGTTTCTGCACAGGGAGGCTTGGTGGGGGGAGGGATTATAACTCCTCATGACGTGCTATCCATATGATTTGATTTACCATGTAGTTAACTTACTTTACTCTAAAAAATAAATTTAAGGCCGGGCGTAGTGGCACACGCGTGTAATCCCAGTACTTAGGAAGCTGAGGCAGGAGGATCGAGGGTTTGTGGCCAGCCTCAGCTACTTAGTGAGACCCTGTTTCAAAATAACGAATAAAAAATAGGGATGGGGGTGTAGCTAGGAGGTAGAATGCCCCTGGGTTCAATCCCCAGTACTGCAAAAAAAAAAAAAAAAAAAAAGAAAAAGAAAAAATAGGGCTGGGGCTATAGCTTGGAAGTAGAATGCCCCTGGGTTCAATCCCCAGTACCACAAAATAATAATAATAATAATAAATAAATAAATAATTAAATAAATTTATAAAGGAACAAACAATCCAAAAAAAAATATATATATATATATATTTTGTGTGTGTGTGTGTGTGTGTGTGTGGTAACGGGGATTGAACCCAGGGGCATTCTACCTCTGGGCTACATCCCAGTTCTATTTTTCATTCTTTATTTTTGAAACAGGGTCTCATTAAGTTGCAGAGGCCCTCACAAAGTAGCTGAGGCTGGCCGTGAACCTGGATCCTCCAGTCTTAGCCTCCCAAGTACTGGGATTACAAGTGTGTGCCACCACGTCTGACTAGATATTTTTAAAGTCTAGATAAAACACCATTAATGTACCTAAAATGTAAGGTTATAAGATTAATGGCAAAGGTTGATTATATGTGATAGAATGTTCAATGAAAATCCTCTACTTTTAGACATACTTGAATCTTTTTTTTAATCTCAATAGCTCTTTCAGATTGAATTTTTCTCTCTTCATTTTGCAGTGTTTTCATTGCATATTATTCAATTTAATGTTGGCTTTCAGTATGACTGTGCTAAGCACTCTAATAAACATAGCAGGTATAGTACCACTCCTGAACTAAAGAGATCTACATTATTTGGCTTTTACTACCCAAGTAAGATAAATATTTGATATAACTTTTTTTGAGGTGAATAGAATGGATTACATCCTTGTGGCTTTCTCCTCATTTTTTACACACAAATAATACATGCTCATCATTCTACAAAAGTCCAAGAAATGAAAAGACCAATTAAATAGATAAAATCTTCCCAACTCTATCCATCCAGAAATATATCGGGTGTTCACTTAGGGTGTACTCTTTCACACTTACACCATTCAAAATACACTGAGTATATATTAATTAATTAGGAACATACTATATGTGCCCTTCTATAATCCATTTTTCCACTTAATATATCCTAAATTCTTTTAATAATTATTGGAGATCACATAGATCTAAATCAGTACTTTCAAATATTACCTTAAACTGTATACTTTATTTAATTAATCCCCCATTGGGTTGGCCACTGAGGATCCTCTTGCAGTTACAACGTTGATAAAAGTCCTTGTGTACCAAGGAGTGGTAGAGCTGGGAAATATGGTGGTTCCATTCCTAGTCTCTTGAGGAACCTCCATACTGATCTCCACAGTGGTTGTACTAATTTGCAGTCCCATCAACAGCTTATAAGAGTTCCTATTTCCCCACATCCTCACCCCCATTTATTGTTGTTTATGATACATGCATATCCATGTTCATAGCAGCACAACTCACAAGAGCCAAATTATGGAACCAACCTAGGGTCCCTCAACAGATGAATGGACAACAAAAGTTTGTTATATATGCACAATGGAATTTTAGCCATAATGGAGAACAAAATTATGTCATTTGCAGGAAAATGGATGGAACTCAAGAATACTATGCTGCGTGAGATCACTCAGCCTCAGAAAGTCAAGGGATGTACATTTTCTCTAATTCGAGGAAGCTACAAAGAAAGTAGGAAACACAGGGATTTCAGATAAACAGGGAGAGAGACCAGTAGAAGAGTGGAATGGGATGGAGGGAGGGAAGTGGGGAGGGGAAACAGGAGGAAGGGAAAAGGACAGTTCAAATGATGCTATAGCAGTATATGAAGGTAGGGCTACCATTCTCACTAATACGTATAAGGGAGGAGTGGGAGCAGGGTGGGATGTGGAGGGAGATGCATCAAGTATGGTGTACATGTGAATTTTCATCACTTTGAATCTCACTGTGTTGTATAATTACAATGCATTAATAAAAGTTAAAAAAAGAAATTTATAAAATAATAAAAATAAAATCTACCAATAAGGAAAAAGTCATTGTGTATTTGCGTATATGCAGTTCTTTCTTCTTGAATTTTCCTCTATTACCCCCCCCTGATATTCTCTTTCTTTCTGTGTATATTAAGTCTCTGTAAAATGTCTGCATGCATTTTTTCCAATTATTTACTTAGAATATATTCCAAAAAAACCAAATGTTAATTCTTAAATCAAATGATATGCTTAAATTTTTTAAATATATTACTAAATTATGCCCCTTAAAGTATTCACCAGTTAATATTCTTGCCAAAAGTGTATGACAGTGACATTAGCAAATTTTTGAAATCTTTGACAATCAATGTGAGAAATAAAACATATCTCATGGCAGTTTTATTTCAATTTCATTGATCATCAATGCTGAGAAAATGCTCATGGTTCCTAGCTATCTATGTCTGTTTTACAATTTTTCATTTCTCTGTTGTATCATTTAAAATTCATTGATTTGTACACACCCTTTATATATTAAGAACCCTCTGTCAATTCTGTGTCATACTCACAAACAACTCATTTATTTGCCACTTTCTAAAGCTACTTTTTACATGTAGTCTCTGGATGGAGAGTTTGTAATAAAAACATAATGCTTTCTTGACAGTACATAAAACTATTTTGAATAGCGTAAATTTAGATACCATTGACAATTGTATATGGCTACTAACGTAGCAGAAAAATAACATTAGTCACAATCACTTCTGTGCCTTTTTATCTCTTTTTTCCTAGTCCACAAACCTACTTGGCACAAGATTTTCTGCATAAGCCATAATACAGGGACCAGAAAGGAAAAGAAGTAGCAGATTAAAAACCTAGCTTCAGGAGTGAAAAAAATAACTGCTACGACGAGCACAGTAAGACTTGTTTAAGATCGTACTAGCTTACGCTCTGGCCTCTAGTTAGAAAAGATACGGATGTGGGTGGGTTGCAGAAGGAAAGATCGAATATTGTACAGTAAGGAACAAATAAATGCATGCTGAGTTTACAGTATGAGACAAAAGTTACAATCATGTAAGAATCCCATAACTGTAAGTACAATTAGTAATGTACTTTGTGTATGTGTGTGTGTGTGTGTGTGTGTGTGTGTGTGTGTGTGTTGTGTGTGTATGTGTGTTAGTTACTGGGGACTGAACCCAGTAACTGGACTGAACCCAGGAGTTCTACCACTGAGCTACATCCCTGGTCCATTTTTATTTTTATTTTGAAACAAGGTCTCCTAAGTTATCACAAGCTGGCCTCAAACATGTGTTCCTCCTATCTCAGTTTCCCATTTCTGCCCAGCTGTAATGTACTTGTTTTTTTTGGTACTGGATTGACCCAGGGACATTCTCCATCTGACCTATATCCCCAGCCCTTTAATAAAATTAAAAACAGAAAAATAAAAACTAAATCTCCCTAAGTTGCTAAGGATCTTGCTAAATTGTCGAGGCTGGCCTCAAACCTGTGATCCTCCTGTCTCAGCCTCCCAAGTACTGAGATTACAGGCACACGCCATCATCCCTGTCTTAATATTTCTTCTTTGTCTTGATACTGACAGCCAAATCCATGGACCACACTTGCCTAAGACGGGCAGCCTTTAAGTAACATAGACCTGAGTTCAACACTGTACAGTCTCATTAATTCTTTGATGTTGGGAAAGTCATCTATGTGTTGGAACTTATGTGAGACTTAGTTGTTCAAGAGGGTAGTTGTGAAAATTAAATTTCCAGGCATCTTTTGCAACCAAGGCTTTATTATGTTCTTCTTATTGCCCTACACATTAAGAATGATTCTTTAGAATCCAATTTTAATGGCATTGTTCAGATACCCTGGTTTAAATAAACTCTGTCTCCATTTACTTCTTTTTGTTTGTGATACTAGGGATTGAACCCAGAGGCATTCTACCTCCGAGTTACACCCCCAGCCCTTTTTTTTATTTTTTATTTTGAAACAGGGCCTTGTTAAATTGCTGAGGCTGGCCTCGAACCTGCGATCCTCCTGTCTCAGTCTCCCAAGTTCTGGTATTACAGGCATGCGCCCTCACACCTGGCTCATTTACTTCTTTATTATGAGGGAAATGGTTTTATTACCAAGTCATTTCATAGTCTTATCATTGTATAAGTGCATGCAGTGACCTCAGACTACACAAAGTCAAAACTTTATACCTTTATTTTCAGGTTTCTACCAGAATTGCTCTTCCAAGCCCCTATAAGTTTAGGATGATGCTTAATAAAAGTTAAGACAAAACTACTTAGCTGTCTGAGGAAATTAGCTTAATGGCCAAATTTATAGAGATGTTACTTTATAAACCACTGCTTTCTATTTGCATTGTATTGAAATCTAGGATTTACTTATGTAATTTTTAATTGTGTGTATGTGTGTGGTTCTGGGGATCTAACCCCAGGGTCTTGCACATGCTAGGCAAATGCTCTACCACTGAGCTATACCCCAGCCCTGAATACTAAATTTTTTTAATGTCTCCTAACAAAGTCCTGAGAAAATAATTTTAATAAAACTTAAGAATACATAGGAAGCTACTGAAAAAGCTAATGGGAGAAAAGTTTTATCAAAATTTTGCCCAAATTGGTACCATCTCATTGAAACATAATTAGAGCAGTCAGGAGGGATCATGACACTGAGCCTGGAGAACAGAATAAATATTCCACAATGTACAAAAAAATCCTCAAGAAGTGAGGATAAGTGATGAGGAGCCGTTTTCCTAATAGGCCTTTATTTCCGAGCTAAATTTAATGTGTGTCAATTATCATCAACATCAAAAACACTTACATCGCGGGTGCCTTACTTGATATTACAGAAAGACATTACATGAGTCAGCACCTTCCTTCCAAGAAGGCGGTGTCTTAGATATACGTGGGTCCCACAAACTCAGCCGATCATCTCAACTCTTAGGACTAGGAGGTACCTTGTGCCCAAATTCCCCTATTTAATTTTAAACAAGAAAAGCATTATATGCACTGATGCTTATATGGGCTTCAAACTATTCCTTGCTTCCTCTTCAGGACCTACATTTTCAACCATCAATAACTGATATACAGCAGCCTTATCGACATTGCTTTTCTGTAGGAGACAGAGGTGCAGGGCTCCTTGAAATTCCTGTCTATAAGCATCTATGTTTAAATGTCTACCTGGGATTGCTTTGTATGAAGAACAAAACTTAACTGCTAATGGACTGATACAACTGGTGACTGTGTCGAATTGTATCAGAAGCATAAAAGTGCCGCCTGCTTTTTTAAAGTTGGGTTTTCTAATATTAGAAATTAATTCCAGAGTTCAGTGCCTATTTTAATTGATTGAGTAAATTGCCACTTTTGCACCTTTAACCACTGAAATGCTATGTGAAGCTTCATTTTTTTTAAAAGCTGTTTTAAAAAGTATTTAAAAGATACACTCAAATTTTCTAGAATATGTATTCTGTTATGTGCCATATAATACCAAAAGTAAATTTCTAGTATTTAGTATGATTGAAAATATTTTAAAATAGCTGTAAGTATACAGCTCCCAGTATACTTCAGTGTAACATGAACTCCCTTTGGAAAACTCAGAGCCCCCAAACATTTGTCAATCATCTAATATCACAAACTCTACACTTTTTTCTTGTTATTCTGGTATGTTCTACAATATACGAGAAAACATTCAGAATGTGTTTCAATACAAGTCTCAAAATGGATTGAGAATTATTAAAAAATTTAGCTACTTGTTTTTCAAATGAAAATCTCTAATGATCCCAGGAACTGCTTCATCTCCTCACATATGTAGCCTCGATTTGTCCTGTCTTACAGGTTTTTATGATAAATCACAAAGCACACGCAGCAGGAGCTATTTTGTGAAAATAAGTACTCATGCTTGCATGTTGAGAGTTTCAACTGAATAGAGAGATCTTTAATGAAGCTGCAATTGAGGAAGAAAACAAAGTAAATAAAAACAAGTAGCTACAAATGGCACTAAAATTTACAATGACTGTAACAAGCAGAAATCAATCAAATCTCTCACTAGAACAATCTCCATTTTCTTACAAAGCACAAAATCACTTGAGCTGAACAGACTACAAATACTAACCCAAGACATACACATCAACTAATTAAAGGCTGGTTTCCAGAACAGGAAAAATACAGTTCCTGTTTATAGGTATTCTCCCCCTATAAAGGGATTCTCCCCCCTCTTAGAAAAATATACTCTTTAAGTGGCTTGAATAAATTCCTGTATACCATTTATGTAAAAGAAAGGGAGGGGGAGGCAGGCAAAATAACATTCCTAGTCCCTAAATAAATTAGCTCTGTTTAAAAGGGCAAGACTAATTCACTACTTTAATGGTGGTTTCCATTAAGCTGGAATAGTAATATTAAACCACTTCAAACTACTGGCAGAATATGAGTAAACCAAGAACAGTGTGACTGGCCCCTTTAAAAGAAGGGTCTGGACATACAAACTTTAATTCCATCATGCAAAAAGAAAATGCTGAATAAATTAACTTTTTCAAAGGGCCATTATACCTTAGTTCCTCATTACAGACCTCATTACAGACTGTCTTTATAATGCTCACCTGACAATATCGTGTAAAATGCTTAGCTTCTAAGGTCAGTCTAAATAAGAGAACAATTCTCCTATTTATAGCAAAGGATGAACTTTTCTCATTTAGACGTTTAAGCAGCTAACCCCTGAGTTTAATGTAATTAGGGAAGGGATATTCAATTTACAGTATCCACAAGTAATGATAATTAAATTGATCCAAAAAAGCTGTTGGTAAGCATAAGATACCTTTGTAATTACATCCCGTTTTCAAAATGACTTTAGTACTGTGAACTTGAAGCATTTCAGCAAATGAAGGCCAATACACATAAAACGAAAACTACAGTAGCTTAAAAGCTAGGCTGTTTAACATAATGAGTAGCACTACCAGAGGGAAATCTCAAAAACATTCTATAACTCACCACGACAGCCTATGTTTTCTCCTTTCCTCTCACAAACATCCATTAAAAATATGCAAGACAGTCTTCATTTTTCAACAAATAAACTCTTCATTAATACAATCAGATTTTTTTTTTTACTTTTACAAGAAACTAAAGAACCAGTCCCCTTATTTCTCTAGTCTTAAAGAGGCTGATCACTAGCTTCAGTTTGGTGTTTATTTGGAAGAACAGACGAGAGGTATGAATATGAAACCATTTTCCCCGTGAGTCCTGAAGATTAGCTAGGTCAGCATTCCACCAGGACCAAGGTGAAAAATAAACAAATAACCATGTTCACAGCAGCTGCAGCGATCAGTCTCTGGAAAATTATTCAGGCATTATGAGAAAGACGATATTAAATGCTGCCACTTGCAGCTTCACGGCTCTCTGAATATTCGCATCAGAAAAGGATGAGCACTTAAGGGGTATCATCAGAGAGCTCGCCCATCTGAGCATCTTCCATTAAGATTTTGTCTTAAAGGAGGAAGGCGGGAACCTCTGCCTGACAGGCAAAAGGCTTGTCATAATTCATTAATATCACAGCTTTGCTCAGGTTTCCTTCAATGAGGAAGGCAAGAAGCCTATGAAAAAGTGCTGAGCATATAAATTCTCCAAAGATGCCGCTGTACTATACTGGGTACCTCTTGGTCCTATAGCACCAGAGGCTAGAGACCTTCACCAGTAAGAACCTCCTAGGAAAAAGGTGAGTTAAGAAACATCATCCCACTGTTAAATAATTTCTGCTCGAATTCCAAAAAGATAGGTTAAGAGCTATAATTTCAAATACCAAAATATAAAAGCTTAAAAGTTCCTAGTATTACTGAGGCATACCTTCAAGTGAAACACAAATAAGGTGTATTAAATTGAGGAAAAGATTATTGGCCCCTAAAAAGGGAAGAAATTGGAGATAATAAAACTCTCCATAATGCTGTTTCTTTGGACAAATAAAATTATTTTAAGGAACTTATAAGATCATCAACTCTATGATTTCACTTTAAAAAGCAACTTAACATAAACAGATTTTATAACAAAAACCTTTTAGTCACTAGTAATAGTCATCTATATTTCTGGAACTGAACATCCTATATGAATGTCTTTTCATTTTCCCTCCCCTAGTTTCCTGCTTAACCTACTGAGGAATCAGTAATCTGGTTATGTATTTCTTCTTTTCATTTACATGGCAAAAAATAGGAAATTAGAAAATGAAAGAGTAATAGACCGATCTGCAAATCAGAAAGTAGTACAACTAGTTATAAAAACAGTTGCAGTAAGAGGGGAATATTATAAGGACCTGCATTCTAGTTTTATTCTCACATTATCAATTTAAAAAAAGTGATCTGTTCTCTTAAACAATACACTAATGAGTGCTATATAATTTTAAGCATCAATATCATTTTTACAATTCTAGGTAAACATCTCGGGTTAGTAAGCCAATTATATGAATTCCTTTTTCATAATTGTTATTAACTCTATTTTAAACTCTAAATATAACAATATCTATTGTTTAAAGTGCATGAAATCAAGACTTAGCATTAATGTATATAATGATCACAAAATGAAGGTACAATCTGACTGACTGAACAGAAGTCAATAATGGTATTTAATGACTTCATGAAGAAAATAAATGACCCTCGCACCCTTAATGGATTAATGTCAGTTATGAACAACACAACACACAGAATGCTGACACAGTCTCACTCAAAGTGGTATCACTTTTCATATGAGTGCCTAAAGCCTTATCAAAGGAAATTGTGTTTTAATGCTATTTCGGATGTCATTTTTGAGAGGATTTTTACAATCCCATTTCATAAAGCATCAAGCATGCTCTGAATTGTTACAAGGAGCTTTTGTCATTGGCACATGTACTCGGTCACCCTTTGAAAGCTTTCCAACAAAATGAAATCCTAAATATATAAAAAGGATAACAATTTATAATATTACTCAAACAACGAGTTTATTGTAGCTTGTCGTCTTTGAATACATATTCCCTTAATGTTACCCTCAGAATGTTCCTCTTCTTTTTTAGCCCCTAGATAAAGAAAGCCCATGCTACATACATGCACTGCGGCCAACAGCACAACATAAAACGCAAGTGCTTCAAAGACACTTATAACTGCTTGATGATCAAAGCATAAACAAAAGAAGGCTCAGCAATAAGTTGATATGCAGCTGTTAATTTGTAAAGTCATTACACTTTCTAGGAAGTTGACACAAGAAAGAATCTTTCCTTTCTTCTAATAACTATCTGTCCTTAAGATAGAAGAATGTCATAGCTCTTCTCCTTATGACATCAAATTATACACAAACATAAAGCTCTCCTTCCTTTCACTTATTGAGAAGAGGCTAAAATACCTAGCCTTGTAATATCATCAGTTAGGTTTTCCACTGTAAAACAAACAAAAACCCCTGACCATGATAAAATAAAAATATAGTAATATATAATACTTTGAATTTTTTAATTCCTATTGAGCATTTGAAACCAATATCAATAGGAAGTAACAATTGTATCTTGATGGTGTAATTCAGTTTATTATTATTATTTTCTCCAGAATACTTTAAATTCATTTCTGACTGATTCAGCAAGTCACCAAGCAAAACTTCCAGTAACCCCTCGAAGATCTGGCACAGATACGAAGTTCGGAATAAGAACAAATGCACAACGATGTACAGAAGCTACTACAGTTGTTTCTAAAAATAGCAGGGTTTCAGACTTGCAGTGGCTTAGGATTCTCACAAAACGAAAGCAAAAAATTCTTAACGTAGAACCAGGAAACTGTAGCTAAGGATTCCTGACTGACATGAATATTACTTCCTTTATCCCAAAGGATATAATAACTTCTTGAGCAAATGTAGCATCATAATTAGTTATAATTGACTTTGTCTTTTAATTTTTCAGGCAATCTATAAATTATAGATTGTTGTGTCAACTGGAAGACAGTTTTTGACACCATACCATATATCTCATTATTGTAATCAAAACCAAGTTCCTTATCAGGATAACTTCGCCGTCTGCTCCATTTTAAAATCATTTCAGGAAATGTTCGCTTATATCACTGAACCACATTGCATAATTTTAACATATGCTGTCATAATTCTAATGTGGCTTCAAATACTACGAAGATCTGTGGTACCACTAGGAATTAAAGAAGGAAGTTAGAAATGCAAGCTTGTACAGAGAGATTCCAATTTCATTGTCCCTTGTTTTTAGAACCACCTATCTGGGCTACCTCTTTTTTGCTCTCTACTCTGCCTCCAGTCCATCTTCTTCCTTGAGTGCAGCACACCTGCTGGGTAGATGCAGTCCACTGCCATTCCTCTGAAATTAATGGGATGCTAGCATGTACCTGTTCTTCTCAGCCACTCAGCAGGTGCACTTTACCTGGAACATTAGGAATCAGTGAAGCAACTGAAAGGGAAGGATTTATTTCTCTCTTTCCAATTACTGTTCTGCATCTCAATCCCTTCCTTCTTACTTTACACCAATGTCCACAGCAGCACCTGCTGACAGTGTAATGCAATACTATCACAACTCCCCCCATGCCAGAGTGGATTCTGTATGTGTCCTACATTTACAATCTATGGTAAAGAGTTTAAGGCTACTAAAAAGTATACCCTTGAGACTTCTTATAAAAAACTGAGTATCACTCACATTGAAAAGAATGAAGAAAAGTAATAATGTGATTTTCACTAATGTGTTTCACAAATTTCAATGCAACTTTTAAACAAATTTGAAAATACTACCAACTACCATTATTTTAACATTAACATAATACACTGACAAAATATAGATGCAATATATAAATAAATGAGTTAGGGCTGGGTATATAATTCAGTGGTATAGCACATGCTCGGTGTGCTCAAGTGTTCAATCCCTGTACCACAAACAAAAAGAGAAAGTTAATGCTTATGGCTGAGTTTCATGAGAAACTGTAAAAACTTTTCTACAGAAATATATGTAGACATATATATTTCACTGAAAGTTTCTGAAGTAATGGAATTAAGCAAAGAGATCTATTTGTTTAACAATATTTGGTAATGTATATGTAGTGAAATTCATTCACTCATCTGTCAAACATCCATGTATCTCAAACGAAACCAGGATAAGTATCACCCAAAGTCTACATAGAATATTTGTCGTGTAATGGTTTTTGAAATAGTTTCTTTTTGCCTTAATGTTTACTTTGTTAATTAAAAAAGATTAACCACATTGCATTCAAAGGAAAATCTCATTATAAATCTTTATTTACAAAATAATATTTAAAAAGCAAGAGCAGGCTTCCTAAGCCACAATACTGAGGTCAATAAAATTTAAAGTTCTTGTTGATTTACTGGTGTGGTCTGAAGTTCAAGATATGAATTACTACATACATTTGCATATGTTAAATCCTCTCTCCTTTTCCATCTATTATGTGCACTACCCTGGAAAGCCACGAGGAAAGATAAGAAAAACACAAGTAGGCATAAAGCCGAAATTGCAGTGGAAAAAAGAGGTTCAGACATTATGTTTGCTACTCCACACTGGTTCTGAGTGCTGGTGCCCTAAGGCCAAGGACTTTCAAATTAAGCCCAATCTGATGCCTCAGATACTACCAGGGTTGCCAAGGTATCCCTTTATTTTGTACAAATGTCTCCAAGAACAAGTTCAGAAACCCTATTCACAAAATAGGGTTTAAATGACTCACAAAATCATTTAAGGTGTATTTTCAAGCAATTCTTTAGTACAACTAAAATAAATGATGGAGGTATTTAACTTCAAACAACAATTGAAGCACAGTTCATTCCATTTACTTTTCCACAAAATCAAAAGTTATAACCACTTAAGAGTACACCAGAGTTTTTCCTGTAATTGGACATCTTTATACACCATATATAATATGATGTATCTTTTGGTGAGCTTCTGATTCAGAAGGCCCAGCAGAGGAGGGCACTGGGGAATGCTGCTATCCAGTCTTCCAAAGCCAAAAAAAAAAAAGATGAGTAAATTTTAACGATAATCAAAGGACCTCACAGCATTAGAGATGTAGAAATTAATCACAGAGCAACCTGAATAACTCCTATCAGTCTCAGATGGTTATCATGGCTACCTAAACATGACAAAAACAAAACTATTATTTTTGTGTGCATGTGGCACTGGGGATTGAACCCAGGGGACATTCTACCTCTGAGCTACACCCCCAGGCCTATTTTTTTATTCTTTATTTTGAAACCGGGTCTCACATAGTTGCGGAGGGCCTCACTAGGTAGAGAAAGAGAGAGAGAGAGAGAGCTGAGGCTGGCCGCGAACCCAGATCCTCTGGTCTCCGCCTCCCAAAGTACTGGGATTACAATCGTGCGCCACCACGCCCGGCTTTGAAGAGCACTTTTTCTTAATGAAATATTTGAATATTTCAATTATCCAAAAAGCCAAATATTTTGTGTTACAATATAATAATTACAAAGATATGGCCCAACATGTTATATTTTATAAATACTGCACTGCAAGTCTGGTTGTCAGGGATTTCTATGGGAATATAATGAGAATCAAAGGACCACACTTGTGCTAGGAGGTGGCTTCTTGATCACCATCAGCTCACTGTCTGTTATGTTAAGAATGAAGTCCGGAATGGTTTCCCAGTTTCCAAATAAGGGAGACGGCCATGGTGAGCAGCCAGGAGATGATAGTGTGAGAAGCAACAGGAAAACCAAGCAACCCCAGAACATTATGCCCTGACATGAGTACTTATGTTAATTAGCATCTTCTAGGAAACATAAGGTTTTAGGTACTATAAATAAAAAATAAATGTTACTGTCAATGAAAAAAATGAGATTTACTTAAAATGAAGGCCATCATTATTCTGCTCACTATATTCTGCAATGGGAAAAAATATACTTGGAATCTTCACCCAGCTAGCACTGCAGATTCATTCTTTGAAAAGTATATAAAAATAAGGACATATAAAGCTGGGGAAAAGGGCAATAAAAGATACCGTAAAACCTTATCTAGAAATGCTGGCTGCAGACTTTCTATATAAATCAATTTGCTATAATGACAAATGAATTTAAATGCCATGTACTTTTAAAATATTTGTGGTATTTTTATTTTGGAAACCAAAGTGTTTTTAAAACAATAACTGGTACAGTACAGAGCACCTAGTCCAACCTCCTCATTTCATAGATAAACACAAACCTTACCCTAGGTTTGCCCAGCTACTTAGTGGAAAAGTCAGAGTCCCTACACAGTATATTTTACACAAATTTCAGATTCACTAATGTCGGTGATACACTGCTACAATTAACTTCCTCAGTGGCATTCTATTGCTTACAGAAAAGTTCAAATTCTTAACTCTAAGGCTGAGATCCTCCATGATATGATCTGAAACACTTTCTACCAAGCTCAAATCAAACCTCTGGACCTTTCTGCTACATGCTTCCCTTTACTTTTTGGAACATTCTTCTCCCTTTTTTAGATGTCTAAATCATTCACACCTTTGAAATATGTCTGTACTAAAGTCCTTCTTAATCTTCCTGAGTAAACTGCTTTCTCAAACAGAATTTGGTATTTGCTTCTCTTATACAGTTTGTCATTTTCTACCTGGTATTATATTATCTACATATTTCAAATGTCCTTATTGAGACTATAACCTTCTGTTAAAGCAACATCTATTCAATCTCTACCCACGAGTCAGTGATCTTTTAGGAAGGTCAATCAAAACATTGCATTCCCTGCTTAAACCCAAACTGCTTACCAAAGCCTTCATGCTTACCAACATCCTCCATGACTTAATCCCTTTCAACTTCTCCCACCTCACTCCATGCCCTTCTCTGCCTTGCTCATTATGCCGCAGCTGAAATGGCCTCCCTACTCATCTGTAACTACCAAGTCCTTTCCTCATTACACACTTTAACATACATTCCTCCCTCCTGCTCAGAGTAAATAACCTTTTTCCCGATCTTTGCCTGGCTGGCCCAATCTCATCTGGTAGATCAGATGCCAGTCCTCAGAGGCCTTCTGTGACTACCCCACCCACAGATGACTCCCCCCGTCACTCTCTATTGCATCCTCTGTTCAACCTGGCTGCTCTTCTGCCCCTCCATTATCATGGTTTATTACTTCTTTTTTTTTGTGGTACCGGGGATTGAACCCAGGGGCGTTCTACCTCCGCGCTACACCCCCGGCCCTATTTTTTTTTTTTTTTTTGCGGTACTGGGGATTGAACCCAGGGGCGTTCTACCTCCGTGCTACACCCCCGGCCCTATTTTTTATACCTTATTTTGAAACCGGGTCTCACGAAGTTGCGGAAGGCCTCACTAGGTAGAGAGAGAGAGAGAGAGAGAGAGAGAGAGAGAGGAGAGAGGAGAGAGAGATTGCGCGCGCATGCGTGCTGAGGTTGGCCGCGAACCCGGATCCTCCGGTCTCTACCTCCCAAAGTCCTGGGATTACAAGCGTGCGCCACCACGCCGGGCTCATGGTTTATTACTTCTTACATAATCACTGCTCCATTGTCTGCTCCCAGCACTAGAATGTACGTTTTATTATGGCAGGAACTTGCCTGTCTTGTTAACTGATAAATTACCAAATAACTAGCACAGACTGTTGAATAAATGAATTTATGAATTTTTCTCACCATCTCTTACCACTTTGGACATTATATGTTCCATAGCTCAGTGCTGGAGATAAGTATAAGGATGGAGGAAAGGGAAAAAAAAACAAAGAAGAAAGTCAAGCAGACTAGTTTCCTATCTTCCATAGTAGTGCATTTTTATTAGGTACAGTTTCTTCTGTGCAAAATAGTTAATGACTAAAAACATTTGTCAAATTGTATTCTTAAGGGTTTTTATAAATACAAAGATATAAAATAGCACTTCAGGAAAAAAAAAACCTTCCAAAATTAGAAAGAAGGGAAGAAGGGAAGGACAAAGAGAAGAAGGATGGGAAGGAGGGAGCAAGGCAATATTTTGCTTAGGGAGCATAAACTGTCAACTTTACTGCAAAAGAATTTTGGATAATTTGTAAGTGGTAAGCAAAGGTTTTGTGAAATTATGTTAGTCTGTTACATGTGACGAGAAAACCATCAATCATTCCAACAGTACAGTGTTCTTACTCACACTTAACTCAATAAAGGTTGGTTTTTCTTTCTATTAAAGTCTAAATATTTTATACATGCCCACTATGTGACTTGGCATATTTCTTCCCATTCTGTAAATCCTCACAAACCCCCAAATTTTAATTCTCTACTAAAATAATCAAAGCTTATCTCGCAGCTCTTAAAAAGATACAATACTTGCTTAGAAATTTCCACTTTAAACCATTTTAAGTCACAGTGATATTTTTCTGGTAAAAAGTAATTAGGAAATTGTAGCTTTGGAGATCACATATGCATATAACTTAGAAAATGGATTAAATTATTTTAAGGATATATTTTGCCTTAGCTTATTATAGCACATTATAAAATATATAAAATATATTGTCTTTAATATGATTTCACTCTTTCAAAATGAAATTAGAGTCTTCCTTCAGCTTAAAGATAAAACTCCTTCCACTATACAAAACAAAAACTTATCAAGAACTCTAAATAAACCAGGTGTGGTGGTGTACTCCTATAATCCCAGCACTCAGGAGACTGAGACATGAGGATTGAAGGTTTGAGGCCAGCCTCAGCAACTCAGGGAGACCATTTCAAAATAAAAAAATAAAATAGGGATGGAAGTGTCGCTCAGAGGTAGAACACCCCTGCATTCAATCTTCAGTTTGAAAAGAAAAAAATTCTAAATATACTATCTCCACGAAAGCAGGTATGATTGCAACAATATAGTCACTTTACAAAAAGTAACAAAAATATTCAAAAATGAAAAGACTACAAGATGATCATTTAACTACTGAATAACATTTATGTAGTGGTAGAGCACCTGCATACCATGTACAAGGCCCTGGCTTCAGTCCTCAGTACCACAAGGAAAAAAAAAGCTCAAAGTGAAAATGAATCATTCTTTCTTTCTGCAGTTGCAAATTATTGTTAGGTTCAACTGCTTCATTTCATCATTTCTTGCTACCTCTTCTTTCCCTCTCACATCCCAATACTGGCTTCTGTCTTAGTGTTCCTCTAGAACTTTTAAATTATTAATGCTTTATGGTTTCATATGCACATGCAAATAATATAACTTTCTTTATATGGCCTTCATTTTAGATCACTCGATTACAATGAAAACCTTCCTCTTGAAATAGCTTCTATCTTAATATTCTATGACACTGGACTCTTGGTGATCCTGACTTCTTTCTCTGGTATCTGGTAGGTGCCAGTTTCTCACTTTCCCTTGAATTTATGACTTCCTTTCTTTGTTTTCTTGGTTTGATTCCTCACATATCTTTCTACATAAAATATAAGTGCCAGAACAATATAAAATTGACAATTTCAGTCTGGGCCATCCTCTCTAGCATTATGTTTAGTATCACTATTTATATGCAAAATAAACTTACATATGTAACTTACCAACTTATAAAATTGAAGCTCTATTTCCCCTTCAGTAAGGCCATCAGAAGAACTTCCTCTTTTATCTTGGACATTTAACACATCACCAAATCATGCCAATTTGTTTTGATTTCTCTTGTCAGTACTTTTGAGAAGCCTCTTTCAATGTGGACAGCCACTACTTTAATGACTTCAAGCCTAAAGTCTTTTTTTTTTTTTGCGGTACTGGGGATAAAGGATTTAAGTTGCAAATCCCATTCCTTTGTGCTTGTCAACATATTCTCTCCCATTATTATCCAGATGTGTTTCAAGGTTGTCTGCCATCAGTTGGAAGCAATTAACCATTATTATTAACTAAAAGACACCCACACTTATTCATCAACTGTACAAATCTATATTTCCATTCCCTGCAAAGCCTACCTTAAAACTCATTACTGCCATATATAATTTCCTATTTTACTTACTATATTCTAGAATGCCTGCTATATGTTGCTCAACTACTTAAAGGCTCTGTTTATACTACAATAAACTGCATCATTGCATTTCATAAATATTTATGGAACACCTACTACCTGTATCCACTAGATGTGAGAATAGATGTTTGAATAAATCCCTTGAATCTCATTTTAAAAATATCTCAAGCCTTTATCATGTGAGTATGTTACTTATATTCAACTTTGTGAAGGTAGAGAAAAGAGTCTATTTTACATTTTATATAAAACATGAATGTCGACCCAGCATGCTTAGCATAAAAGGGGCACTTACCATTTGTGTTGGCAAATCAATTTTTTCAGTGCTATACTTAATTGAGTATACTAAGATTACAAATAGTAAAATCAAAACCTCTATTAATTTTACTGCCCATTCCATGTGTGCATTATTTTGTTTTATGAAAAATGAAATTAAATCTATTATTCTTTCTCAAAAAATTATAGTTTTTAAACTGTACAACCTTGATACATGATGGTTTAATACAGTTAATCCATTATCTACGTTAACCCAAAGTAAAGATAAGGAAACTCAGAAGGAAGACATAAAAAATAACAATAATAACTACTACTTAGAATTAAAAGGCACTTTACAGGGGCTTTCAGAACAGATATTCTGGCATAACATGAGAGAAACAGGAAACCATATTACAACACTGATTTGTAGCAGTCATAAGAAAGGCTTTCTGTGGCTGATTCTTTTCTATATCATATTCCATACCCCAATGACTCTCCAAATTCTAGAAATCATGTTCAGGAATTGGGAGTTAATGGAAATGTCCACTGTGGATTTCCTTTTAACATTGCTGAAATTCAGCGTAAAGTGAGGACACAGGGTGAGGTGTGGTGTAGACAAACTACACAGAGAAAGAGATTCTGAGAACAGAGGGCAGGAGCTCAATCATGGAATACAGTTTTTCACTTGTTTTGAGTTGCTTGGATGGAACTGGATCTCTTCCTATCTTAGATAACCAACACTATCTGGAAAACCTCAAGGAACTAAATTTGTCATAAAACCATTTTAGTAATTTCAATTTCCTTAAGGACAAGGCAGCGCACATCAAGGACTATCTACATTGAAGTTAGTCCTTTAATATAAGATGAGCCTGAAACTCAACGGGACCACCTGCATGCACTTGGCTGAGAAGGTAAGACACAGTCCAGGCTGAGACTCTGGGCTCTCAGGAATAAAAGTGCAGCATATGGAAGCTCTTCTAATGATGCATTTTTCAGTGGCTTTCATGATCCTGGACCCTACATGACATTTTTATTACCCAGATTTTGGCTGATTTACTTTGATTGGCTTAATTCTTTTTGAGGATTGTTCACTGTATAAGAGTATAATTGAACCAGGCATGGTGGCACACGCTTGTAATCCCAGTACTTTGGGAGGCGGAGACCGGAGGATCCGGGTTCGCGGCCGACCTCAGCGCGCATGCGCGCACACGTGATCTCTCTTTCTCTCTCTCTCTCTCTCTCTCTCTCTCTCTCTCTCTAGTGAGGCCCTCCGCAACTTCGTGAGACCCGGTTTCAAAAATAAAGCATAAAAATTAGGGCCGGGGGTATAGCACGGAGGTAGAACACCCCTGCGTTCAATCCCCGGTACCGCAAAAAAAAAAAGTATAATTGAATATAATTCTATTGTATTAGAATAGAATAGCATTAATGTTACTAACTGTTTCAGGGACTGGTGGCTGTGAAACAAAAACTTCATGTTCCGGAACCCCTTCCTAGAAATGAAGTGTCAATATACAGCCATCCAAACAGTTAGTGTACAGATAGGCCCCCAACTTACTGATGGTTCAATTCACATTGTTTCAACTTTACAATGCGCTCTGCATTTTGATCTTTCCCTGGCTTACAATATGCAGGAGGATCCTGTCTCATGATGCCTGGCATCAGCAGGGAGCTGCAGCTCCTAGTTAACCACACCACCATGAAACAACCTCCACTCTACAGTGGACCGTGTTGCAAAGCTATTCAGTAGGTTAGGTGTTCTAAATGCATTTTCAACTAACAATATTTTTATGATGCATTTACTGAGATATAATCCTACAGCAAGTAGAGGAGTGTCTGTAGTTCTTTGCTCCCCCAAATTATGTAGCTTACTTATTACTGCAACTAATGTTTCCCATAGGGATGGCCCATAAAAAGTAAATTTAAATAATTCTTAAGAATGAAATGCAGCACTTCCATTGACATTATATACATATGTGAAATTATCAATGCCAATCTCACTATCACGTATGGGGAAGGGGAGGCAGTGAGGAGGGACCTGGGGGGAGGGTCACCAAGTGCTGTGTGCATGTATGTTCCTATCACTCTCTAATACATTATAATGTGAAACTACAATGCACCAATAAAAGAATATTAAAAAATAATAAATAAAAAAGAATGAAATACAACAAAGTAGGAACATTTTTCTTTTCTCAAATTAAAAAAAAAAGTTCATTTAAAATGATCTTAGCCTTAAATGGCTCCTTAAAATTCTCTCAGTGGCTTGTTGTTAGCCTCAGAATAAAGCCCAGATATGTTTGGTTTACAGGGGCTTTTATGACTCTCCTCTCATACCTTGTACTTTAATGATCTTAACCTTCATACAGTTCCCCAACTCTTCAGGCTCCAGTGTGCCCTAGCTATTTCCTCCCACACACCCCCACCCCCGCCTAACTTCTCCTTGTTGCTCAAGTCTCAGCTTCAACACAACTCCTTCCACTAAGTCTCTGTGAGGTCCCCAGATCAGGCTAGTTGCCTATCTTCTCTGTTCTCACTGAACCTTGCATTTAACACTGTCGTAATTCAGGTGTCACTCTCCAAAATGTCCTGTTTCCTTGACTATATTTATGAATAGACTTTAAACACCTTGAGAACAAGGATTTTGTCTTTCTCAGCAACATATCCCAATGGCTCACATACCTAACACCAGCAGGTGCTCAGTAAGAGATTTACTAAAATTTTTGTTTAAAATTTAAATTTAGAAAACCACATGTCAGAAAAGTAAGTCATATCAAATTCCATCTTACCTTTTTTGCCTCAATGTTCACTGTTTGCCTCTAGAGCAAATAATTAAATATTGAAAAATTAGTGAGACTCTACCTAAACAAATTTATTTATAGTTACCTGATTAAACTTATTGATTGCTTGGTCAGGAGTAAATTTGGGTGTGATTGGACATGCTATTGGATAGGGATGCTAGATTTATACATGATATTGTTTGTTTGGGGGTACAAAGAAAAACAATTTCTGAAATCACCTGAAATATCATTTCTATAAAGTTATCATTAGGGAAAGGGATGTCTATCACTTTTATTTTTAAAATTAACTAGTTAATACTGTTTAGAATACAAGTGATCCAAAAACAAATATCTTTTTATCTACTATCAGCAGTTTTTATCATATATTTGTAATTAAGAAAAATGTTACATATACTTTTGTTTCTCCTAAAAATAATAATGTGGTCAGTGTTGCAAAATCTATCTGCATATCCAATATCCATTACTAGAAAATACTGATTTATATGCCAACCCACAATTTTTTTCAGAAACTGCAAAGAAAAAGGAAAATAGTATATCTTTATTTAGACCACACGTTAAAAAAAAACCTGTCTTGAATGTGTTTGAATTATTAAGATAAAAAACAATGAAAAAATAGAATATTTCAAATAAAAGTATTATGTATCTTTCTAAATTAAAATGAAATAGTATATAACTTCTAAATTATGGCTTAAAACGAGGTATTTGTGGCAGTTAGATAATTTACTACTATATACAAATGGTAATATTTGCATTATCAACCACAATGAATTTTTAAAACAGTTAACTTGTCTTACAATTCCTTAAATAATTAAAACAATACAAACTCAAGTAGTTTTCAAGATCATTAACATTAAATCACACAATTATCAATGACTCTGATAAGGACCAATTTGCATAATTTTAATACATTTTTAAATGGCCACCAAATACAGAAATGTCAGATTTTCTTTAATTCATTAAGTTCTTTAAAAATTAATATTTCCTAAATTTTGTGACCTATAAAATTTTAATATTCTCAGATGTAGACATTTAATCAAAATTAATCCTATTCAAAGGCCAATTTATATTAACTAACTTTAAAAACTTCCTTTCATTCTCCCTAAGCATTAAAAATAATTACATGGAACAAAGAAAGTAAAATATAACCAGTGTTTTATCATTTAGAAAGGGAAAACAAATAAACAAAGCCTATAAAATTCTGTGGCAATGGTTCACTCCATAAATATGAGAAACAGCATGATGATGATGAAGAACATAACCTCTTAAACCACACTGACAGGGTTCAAATTCTAGTCCTATGAATGACTAGCTGTGTGACCTTAGGCCAGTGACTTAACCTGTTATTTTACCCGTTTTTAATAAAGTAGGTGATAAAAATAATACCTATTTTACAGTACTATTTTATAGGGTTGATGTTAGGATTAAATGCATTAATCTATGCAGAGTACTTAGAACAGTGCCTGGGACTCTTTACTGTTATTGCTTATTTTCTAGTATGTGTTCAACATTGTGATATATACTAGGAGTAAACTGATAGTAAGAAAAACATGACCCCAACTTTTGTGAACTTAATAGGCATACTAATGAATATCCTGACAATCTTTTTACATTTCTGTGCCTTTCTAGGTATACTTCATTGTTGAGTTATATGGGATGGCATACTGCCCCTTATTATTGGTAATTCCATCTCTAACTACTATAAATAACGATCCAATCACCTTTAGGAGAACTGGTGGCAAAATGGCCCTAATATCATAGAAAATTAACTACTTGATGATTTAGGCTAATTTCGTTATTTATGTTACTACAAAGTAGCATCAAATAATTTTACAGCTCTATTACAGTGTGGCATGAATTGCTGGTATTAAATAAGAGCTCTGAAAAATTCTACTGTTAAACACACTATTTATTCCTACCATCTACTATTTCTACTGCATAGACATTTATAATACCTCATGGAAATAACCACAATGCTATTATTCCACATAAAAATGCCATTACTATAGATGAACAAAATAATTTTTTGTTTGTGGCATACATACACAACATATTAATGATCTCTCCTTTATAATTTGAATATGAAATTGTGGTGTTGTACTCATTCATAAACAAACAAAAACCCTGAATAATAAGCAAGTTACCTTCTCTTTTTCTGTATGTATTCCTAAAATAATACGAGAATTTGGATAAGATCCTGTTTCTATGAAATTTTTAAGGATATGATATGTAGAAAGCTAAAACAAGTCCCAAAATACCGACTTTAGAGATCAATCTAAAATCTTAAACTAATTCATATATTGAAAACCTACACTAGTAATTGCTTCCTGGGATCCTTTGTATTTCAATACAATGACCTCTTTTAAATACATTATATTTTAAAAGGAGGCATCCTATGGGAGAAGACCATAAAGAAACCATATTCCTGTGTAATACCTACTTATGGTTTCTGTAAAGAAATGACTTTCAAGTATACTTCTCAAATAATGCAAATATCTCAGAGGCAACGCTCCTGTCATGTACAAGATAATGCCTTTAATGCCTTTAGGTAGACATTTTCACAGGTGAGCAATGAAAATCATACTAACATTTCAAAAGTTAAAAAGAAATACTTTTCATTTTCTTTCATTCTAATCAAAAGTGCAGTGAGCATTGTATTCTACAATTCCAAAATGTAATCATATTGATATATTCAACAATAATGTTTGCAGGATTAGACTGAACCATAATATTTAATGACAGTTAGTGGTGGGGTCTTCCACATTATATTTTATTGATGTCATTGGAAGAAAAATAAAATCAATATGTGTATTATTATGTTCATATGAACATATAATAAATCTACAATATGGATATAAGTGCATTAATAACTACTTACAATTATGAAGTACAATAAGCTATAAACACAAAAGCATTATTATGACTAATTTATTATTATTTTTTTTGTGGTACCAGGGATTGAACCCAGGGGCATTCTACCTCCGAGCTACACCCCCAGCCCTATTTTTTATCCTTTATTTTGAAACCAGGTCTCACGAAGTTGCGGAGGGCCTCACTAAGTAGCTGAGGCTGGCCGCGAACCCGGATCCTCCGGTCTCTGCCTCCCAAGTACTGGGATTACAAGCGTGTGCCACCACGCCCAGCTCTATTATAACTAAATTATATGTATTTATAGGAAATAATTTTTAATAAGTGCTTGTAGCTCAGTATGTCCAAATGAAGACTATGTAATTTATATTATCTTTCATGTTACATATATACATATATAAGCTGCTAAGTTAAGTGTAATATTTAATAAAATTTAGGGTATAATTGATGTTTTTATGTTAATAGGGAAATTCTAAAGTATAAGTTCAATGCATATTATATTTAGATATAATCAATTAAGTTACAGTACTTGCATGTATTCAATGTTGTACACCGGTAGTAGAGAACTTTTCTTCTTTCGTATATCACCTTTCCCCTCCCATTAAAATAATTGGGAGAACAAATGAACAAAAGTAAATATCACTTCTTAAATGTTGATATAAATTTTTAAAATCATTGAATTAAGCCAGGCATGGTTCACATGCTTATAATCCCAGTACTTGGAAGGCTGAGACAGGAGGATCTCAAGTTCGTGGCCAGCCTCAGCTATTAGTGAGGCCCTCCGCAAATTAGTGAGACCCTATTTCAAAATAAAGAATAAAAAAATAGGGCTGGGGGTGTAGCTTGGAGGTAGAATGCCCCGGGTTCAATCCCCAGTACCACAAAAGAAAGAAAAAAAAAACACTGAATTATTTTTAGAAATAAATTATAATTGTATTTTAAAATAGAATGAACTTCACTTAAAAGATATCTCAACATAAATGTAGACTTGAGGTTTTACACAATATAATGAATCTCTGGCATAAAATTATATTTAACACAAGAGACAAAAAGTAGGAGCTATATTTCATAAGAATTTCAGAAAAGACTAGGTAAAGAGAAAATAAGGTATCCTTTTATTTTTAAAAAAATGCAGGAAAAAGATAAGCTATTTAAATTTTAGGCTTACCTCTGGATTTTTGTCTCATTGATTGTTAAAGCTTAATTTAGAAATTTGTTTTTCATTTTAATCTTGATTCAGGAAATCACAGCCTCTCTTTGAATTATTTTTCAGTCTGCATTATAAGTTCTCAATTATTCACTTTGGAAAAATGAAATGTCTCAATTCAAACCCCAAGGAACAGATAAGGTGATTCTAAGCAAACAAAAGCAACCCTTCAGACAGACTAGTATTTAATAGAAAGAAAAGGAAATTCGCCAAGCCTTTCAAAATCAATAAAATGACTCAGTATACATCTCAAAATCACTCTCTGAATACCCAATTTTCTCTTCCCTGAAACAACTGCCTAAAAATATGTCAGTTGAAATTTGACATATTAAAACCATACTTTAGTCACTGATCAAAAAGTCATTTTGCATCTGGAAATTCATCACATAAACCCAGAGTCAAAATAAGGAGCCTAAGAAAATTTCACAAAACATTTATGTGCTTTTTTCTAAAATGTAAGGAGAAATTAAAATGATACATTCAATTGTTCATTAAATAGCTTACTGATGCCGAGCGTGGTGGTGCACGCTTGTAATCCCAGTACTTTGGGAAGCGGAGACCGGAGGATCTGGGTTCGTGGCCAGCCTCAGCTCTCTCTCTCTCTCTCTCTCTCTCTCTCTCCTTAGTGAGGCCCTCCGCAACTTCGTGAGACCCGGTTTCAAAATAAAGCATAAAAAATAGGGCCGGGGGCGTAGCGCGGAGGTAGAACGCCCCTGCGTTCAATCCCCGGTACCACAAAAAAAAAAAGACAAATTTTCAAATACAACTAGAACCCAAATTTTAACCTTTCGTCTTTACTAACATACCCTTTTAAATATGTGAGTATGCATATATTTTTATCTTTATTTTTTGGTAGTGGTACTGGAAATGGTACCCACTACCTCTAGGGTACAACCCCAGGCCTATTTTATTTTTTATTTGAAAACCGAGTCTCACTAAGTTGCTGAGAGGCTCACTAAGTTGCTGAGGCTGGAGTCAAACCTGCAAACCTTGTGTCTCAGCCTCCCAACTACTGGGATTACAGGTGCATGTCACTACGCCTGACTTATTTTTAAGCAAATTTGTTAGTATATTAGTTACTTTAGGCCTACAAATAAACTCAAAAGCTATATTTCAAAAATATGTCTTTCACGCTTGGGGAAAAGGAAATTGTGATTCTGAAAATTATCATTAGGAAATTAGCCTGCTGTATTTCTAGGAAATTTTAGCAAACAATTATTCATGCCAAAAGCCTCCTATCTCTTTAGTTGTGAAAAGCTTCACTTTGAGAGACTAGGAGACCAAATCTTAGGATATTTCATCAAATTATTGTTAAATCTGGACTCATTATATTTTACTTATTAAATTATCATTAGTTTTTGTTTTATTTTTAGTGCCAATTTCACTAGGAAAGCATAGCACAACCAAAATAAGTGAATTTTCTACACAGCTTGGAGAATAAAAATGTGTTATCTTGAAAACCACTTTAAAAATTCTGTAATAATACCATTATAACTTCTCAAAAGAGAATAATTGTTGATGCAATTTTTTAAAATATACTGAAACATTTCTTGTTGTGATCAATCATGTCCAAAGATTTTTAAAAATGGGATCTATATTACTATTCCTTGCTTTTATCTCCTCTCCTTAAATTTATTTTCTAAATGTGCAGGCAAAACTTCAGAAGAAAAGACTTTTTATAGTTCCATCCACTTATTTATTTTTAAAGAATTAACTGCATCATAAAAATTTCTTATGTATTGGAAATCATAATTCAATATATTAGTATTTCTATCACAAAATACCCACTTAGAGATCAAAAAATGTTTATTTCTCATTTTGAATTTATGTAGAATTCTGCATAGAATGAAAAAAATGACAAAAAACTCCAATTTATCAGTAAACACATAAAGTAAATATATTTCTCTCAAACATGGACTACTGTGTTTATAAAGAATGAGAGTACTGTAAAAATAATATTTTCAACACTACAAATGAGGATTATTACCTCAATTTCTGAAGAAATGCCTCCCTCAATGCTTTCTTCAAACATTCAAATCCCAGCTTAATAAAAACAAATGGCATTCCTCATTTCTTCAAAATTGCACATTCAATATCATAAGCCTTGCTTTTTTTAACAAGACACTAACACTTTTAGATTTAGTCATTAAGCATTTATAAGACCAAGTTGCGGCTGTAGTGATCTGGGGATGATGGGCTAACTATGATAAATATATTTATAACTTTCAAATTAATGAATTTTAACATATAAAAATAAAAGGAAAGTTAAAATAATATAAAGATATAGGCTAACTCATTCCTAAAAGTGGCCTTTGGAATTTCATCATAGGACTAAATTAATTATAAATGTGTACAGGATCTTTAGAGAATGTTAACACTTTAATCCCTCAGTAATTTTATATACTTCTCAAAATTACAGACTTTTAAAATTTTTATTTAATTAAATTAATTAGTTTATTTAGTGGCACTGGGGATTGAGCCCAGGGGTACTCTACCACTGAGCTACATCTCCAGCCCCTTTTTTCAAAATTTTTATCTTCAAACAAGGTCTCCCTAAGTTGCTGAGGCTGGCCTTGAACTTGTAATCTTCCTATCTCTGCCTCCCAAGTACATATATTAGAAGCGTGTGCCACTATGCCTGGCTTGAAAATTACAGATTTTAACATGCCAAGCTAAAAGAGTACATTTTCATGTTTACCAGGAAACTAAACTGAACATTTAATACATTGTTATTGAAAAATATATATAAGTATTGGTCTCCAAATTATTTTGTTTGCTGAACCTTTTCGTTTCCAAGTCCAATTTTCAGTAAAACTAGAAAGCATTTTAAAAGACAAATATTCTTTCAAGTAAAAATCTGCCAGCAAATAAAATGTCAAATCAGAATCTATCCAATAAAATCTAACCAATGACCATTAACCATAAAAGTCTCCCTTTCCTAAAATTAGCCCCAACTTAATAAAAAGTGTTTTTAAACCATGGATTTCTAGAAATTCTGCACAATTAAATAACATTTTGTCTAGCACAACTAGTTTAACAAAAAAGAAGATTTTAAATTATAACCTATGCACCAAGTGATGTGTATATGTATGAATATACCATTTTGAATTTTACTATGTATTATAATTACAATGCACCAATAAAAGTATCAAACTAAAAATAAAGTATGGCTTATGAAAATATAAATATAAATTTTACTCGGGGTTGCACATCTCCTTTATGGTTGAAATGAGACATTTGGATGAACTATTCAGTGTGATAATCTAGAACAATGGTGCCGGAATCTAAAAAATGCTACAATGTTTATTAACTAAATCAATTTTTTTACTGCCCTCTAGTGGTCAAGAGTTTAAGTCACTGTATGAAGATGAAAGCCTATGATTAGGAAGACACATGACAGGGCCTATAAAAAGATCTTGGAAAATACAACAGCAAATTTTTACACCATATGTCACACTTCTTTACAGGAAATTAATTATTAAATAAAATAAAACTCCCAATATGAAGCACAAATTTTATCTGCTAAAAAATTGCAAGAATGACACGAGCAAAATATTGTGTATCAACTATTAAGTGCTATGTTTAAATGACAATAAAATAAGCAGCAGTAAAGTAAAAAAATTCAGTAAATTTTGTCTATATGGTATTAGAATAAATTAGACTAATACTTTAATTTTACCAGAGTAGGTATTTTTAGTGTGTGTTTATAAAGAACAAGAGTGCTATAAAATATCTTTTCAACACTACAAATGAGATGATCTCAATTAGAAAAGTAATTATTAATGTTCTCCAAAATTCAAAGTTCTAAACAAATACAAATGTTAAGGTGTTTAATCTCCACAGAAACAAGTAAAGTAATATTCAGATGTGGTAGAGATTACTTTTCTAGCATATGCAAAGCCTGGGTTTGATACAGATCACCTAAAAGAAACAAAAAAATAAATAAATAAGATCTATTCATGAAAGACATTTTTGGAAACAGTTATTACCATGTATATAATTTAAATTATAATTGGTATAAAATAAAAGTGAGACAAAATTTCTACTAAATTAACTTTTGTTCTGCTTTGTACCAAATTAGTCAAAGGTCCTCTCTGGGTATTTTCTAGAGCATTTGCATGATTTTATTCATTATGTTTTGCTTTATTTGTCAGTGTTCATATCTATAACCAGATATAGTGATTTGAAAATATAAAATACTACCTTATTTGTGATTATTAAAAGCAGATATTGAGTCAGGCATGGTAGTACACATCTACAATACCAGATAATCCAGAGGCTGAGGCAAGAAGACTGCAAGTTCTAGGCCAGCCTAGGCAACTTAGCTAGAGCCTGTCTCAAAATAAAACATAAAAGGGCTAGGTATATTGCTCATTGGTAGAGCACCCGAGTTCAATGCCCAATAACACACACACACACACACACACACACAGAAAATAATAAGGAATAAAATAAAATTTAAAATAAAATACATGTCGGGCGTGGTGGCGCACGCTTATAATCCCAGTACTTTGGGAGGCGGAGACCGGAGGATCCGGGTTTGTGGCCAGCCTCAGCTCTCTCTCTCCATCTCTCTCTCTCTCTCTCTCCTTAGTGAGGCCCTCTGCAACTTCGTGACACCCAGTTTCAAAATAAAGTATAAAAAATAGGGCTGGGGGTGTAGCACGGAGGTAGAACGCCCCTGGGTTCAATCCCCAGTACCGCAAAAAAATAAAAAAATAAATAAAAATAAATAAAATAAAATACATAAAAAAGGCTTGGGATGTAGCTCAGTGGCTAACCACCTGCATAACATGTGAAGATTCATTTCCCAGTACTGCAAAAAAAAAAAAGTACTGAAACTAAACACAAAAGTAGATGCACTGTGGTTTATCTATGTATCTTGGATGTGATCTGTTGCATGTCATATACAGAATGTAGTAAATGAGACAGGTGAGGTGGCACACACCTGTAATCCCAATACTTGGGATGCTGAGACAAGAGGATTGCGGGCCCTAGGTCAGGTTGAACAATTTAGTGTGACCCTATTCCACTATAAAATAGGGCTGGAAATATAGCTCAGAGGTGGTAACTTCCCAGGTTCAAACCCAAGTACCACAATAAACAAATATACAAACAAATAAATAAATACAGCTTGCATTGTATTAAAAAACAATCTTGGAAAATTATGTAATCTATTCACTTGACTTGAAAATCATAGCATAGAATAAAGAAATAACCTAAATAAAAGATACCACAAATGTGACAGAAAAGTCACTGTTGGAGGAATTCAAGAGGCAAGTGGGAAAGGCCCTATGCAAATCCATTCTTTTTAGTTTCTATTCAGCAGGAACTCTGTAGGTTTGGCATTTTTATTTACTAGGTCATTTTTACTTGGTACCCATGGCTACCAGAATCTTCTTTCTAGGGGTCTCAATAAATGTGAAAGGCTGATTATGTCAGAAGATGGGAGACAGTGCCTTAATACTCCCTTCTATGAGGACCAAAACATGTAACACACTCAGCCACGCCATGCACTTGGGCTTTTCCACACCAAGGTGTTCCAATCTCTATGTAATTATCTAGGCATTTATAAGATTTTAGAGTGTAAAGCGCATAAAGATTTTCATCAAATTAAAGATTTTGATGAAAAGGGACATTTAAAAGCACTGCCTTTAGCAACTGTAGTAATAAATAAAGCAGATGAGATCACTATTAAAAATAAATGTAACAGAGTATTAACTATGGCACAATCCATAAAATTAATATTTGAAGAAAAAATTTTTCAAAAATATTTCTTTCTCATCTTCATTTTGCCATAGATAGTGGCTGTACTCTGGTATGGAGAACCTTATGAACAGTGTTAAACAGAGTCATACCAATTGAATTTAGATACATATTAAGAAACAGAACAAACCTATTTTTTAAAAAAGAAAACACTGCTTGTAAAGTCTCTAAGAAATTACCAAAACGATTATGGTGGTTCTATAGCAACTTATATACAATTACTCATGGGGCAGAAACATTAGAAAACAGTTGTCAAGGCCGGGTGTGGTGGCGCATGCTTGTAATCCCAGTACCGGAGGATCCGGGTTCGCGGCCAGCCTCAGCTCCTCTCTCTTCTCCCTCCCTCCCTCTCTCTCTCTCTCTCCTTAGTGAGGCCCTCTGCAACTTCGTGAGACTCGGTTTCAAAATGAAGTATAAAAAATAGGGCCGGGGGTATAGCGCGGAGGTAGAACGCCCCTGCGTTCAATCCCCGGTACCGCAAAAAAAAAAAAAAAAGAAAACAGTTGTCAATCAAAAATCAAATCCAGATAGCAAAAAATTATTAATAAAAGTAAATGAAATTAAGAATGAGTAGCTAAAAGAGCAAAAACACATCAAAGGAAATTCTGCTCTCTTGACAAAAATTCTGGAGAAATAATTTAAACTATACGTTTACTTCTGATGTGATATGTGTGTGTGTGTGTGTGTGTGTGTGTGTGTGTGTATGTGTGTGTGTGTTTTATGTGCTCAGATTTTGTTGTTATAGTTAGATATAAAATGTCCCCTAAAGAGCTCATTTATTAATATTCAGGGTTGATACAGTTGAGTCATGAGGGTTGTAATCCCAGCAGTGGATAAATCCATTATAATGGGTTTACCTAGGTGGTACCTGATAGGTGGGTAGGGTGTGACTGGAGGAGATGGTCCTTGGGGGTGTGGCCTTAGGGAGTATATATTTGGTTCCTCCTACCCCTGATCTCTCTCTCTTGTTTCTGGCCTCCGTGATGTGAGGAGAACAGCCCACGTGCTCTCCCTCTCTCTCTGCCTCCTACCACCATGCCCTGAGATCCGCAGTCCCTGGCCTAACACGGACTGAACCCGAAACTGTAAGAAAATAAATCTTCTTTCCTCTAAATTACATGGTCAGGTCTTTATATTATGGCTGTGAGAATGCTGACCAGAACAGAAAATGGTACCAAGGAAGTGGTTCTGCTGCTATATCTAAGTCTGACCACATGGATTGTGACTCTTTGGAACTGATTTGTGAGAGGAAATTGGAAGGGCCAGAATGTGGCTAGAAAGGCAAATGGTAGAGACTGTGCTCAGATTTTGGGTGGCAGAGGACTCCACAGGGAAATGGAGTAGAGGGCACATGTGTTACACTTTGGCAAAGAACTTATCCACATTTTGCCCATGTCCTGAAACTTTGCATGAGGCCAAATTTAAAGACAATGGGCTAAATAAACTGGTGGAGGAAATGTCAAAACAGCAAAATAGCCAAACTGTATTATGGATATTGAAGTCCACAGTCAGCAAACTGTACACTGAATTTCAGGAGCAGAAAGTAAAGCAGAGAGACTTTATAGATTTGCAGTTTGGCCAGAAAGGGCCTGTGTAAAGCTGGGGCTCAGAGAGATGATGTCATGGAAGGAAGGAAGATGGCTGAAAGGAAGGAAGAAGTAGTGGCTGTGATGGAAGCAGGACCAGCAATGACCATGACAGAGGCAGCAGATGAAGTTGGGGCCAGGGCAGCCCAGATGGACTTGGGGCCAGTGGCCACCTGGATGGAGCAGGCCCAAAGGCTGTGATTAAAAAGACCCCAGCAGCAATGATTATGGAAGGCGTGACTACCTTTTCTGTTGGCAGCCCATCTCAGAGCCCACTTAATGCAGGCTTTGCTAGAAAAAGGGGGCCATGGAGGCTTCCCCCAGATTTCAAAGGAAGGCCTTGGAAGACATGCAATATGTGGCATGGTCAGAGTCCCTGCAAGCAGGCCCAAGTGGGGCACTTTGTGAAGCTGTGAAGGTGAAGCCAAGGTTGCAAGAAAAACCCCCGAGATTTAGAAACACCAGAAACGGTGGAATGAACGCGAGGAAAGGCTGCTAGCTGCGAGCCATGGAGTCAGTCTGGAAGAGGCAGTAAACCGCCCATTGCAATCAACCAGGCCACAGGGGCAGGGCTGCCAAGGCCCCTTGGAGAGCATGTCTCATGGCCATGTGCCCTGGATACCAGAAGTGGAGCTGCAAGATCAAATGCTTGCCCTGCTGGATTTTGTTACTGTTTTTGGTCCCATCCCTTCTTTCTATGGCCCTATTGCTCCCTTTGGGAATGCAAATGTTTACTCTTTGCGAGTGTATATTGGATGTGTGTAACTTGCTTTTTATTTGATCCTCATTTTCTTTTACAGGAGCTCACAAAAGTTCACCTTGAGTCTCAAAGGAGACTTTGGGACTTTTCAGCGATGCTGGAACTGTTAAGACTTTGGGAACTCTTAGAGAAGACTAAATGCATTTTGCATTCTGAGCCAGGCATGAGATCTTTAAGCGTCAGGGGTGGAATGTTATAGTTAGATATAAAATGTCCCCTAAAGAGCTCATTTATTAATAGTCAGGGTTGATATAGTAGAGTCATAAGGGTTGTAATCCCAGCAGTGGATAAATCCATTGTAATGGGTTTACCTGGGTGGTACCTGGTAGGTCGGTAGGGTGTGGCTGGAGGGGTGGATCCCTGGAGGTGCGGCCTTGGGGATTATATATAGTTCCTTCTCCCCCTGCTCTCTCTCTTGTTTCCGGCCTCCATGATGTGAAGAGCACAGCCCATGTGTTGTCCCTCTCTCTGCCTCCCGCTGCCATGCACTAAGATCCTCGGTCCTCGGCCTCACATGGACTGAACCCAAAACCATAAGAAAATAAATCTTTCCTCTAAATTATGTGGTCAGGTCTTTAGATTATGGGTATGAGAATGCTGACCAGAACATGTGTGTATATATATATATGGATGTATGTATAAAATGAAAAATTAAGAGTACTGAAGAAAAGTCAGAATTCAAACTATAACATTAACCAAGTATATCCAAGCCCTGGGTTTGATCTCCAGCACCAAAACAAGAAGCCTATCATGTAATGGCTTTATTGCCCCAACATCAAGTATACCTTATAATCAGAAACATTGAAAATAAATTTTGCTAATATAATTTTCATTATAGAGCCCTTTTACCTCATTGGTTAAATTTATTTTCAGTTTTTTTTAAGGTATTGTGAAAGGAATTGTTTTCAGGATTTCTTTTTCAGTGGATTCATGATTGGTGCATAGAAAAGCTATTGTGTATTTTCCCCTAAACCTTCTAATTAAACACATGAACTCATGAATGTGATATTTGAAGAAATGTGGCTTTAGAAACAGTCTCTCTCTGAAACAGATTAAACTTTAAAAAATGGACATTAGTAACCTTTCTGAAGATTCAAGTAAGTGTCAAAACCACAGGAGAGCTGGTACTCTTCAGCCTTTTTTATCAATATATTCTTGTAAAATTTACAACAGCCGATCTTCATTTACTTTATCCTTCCAAGTGTTGTTCAGCTCACAGTTAGACCTAAAACTTAACTTCTGCAGTTGACAGAGATTCTTAAGGAAAGTATGCACAAAATGAGTATTAACCCAGTTCACTAAAACTTGAGATATTACATATATACATGTATGTGTGATTGTGTAGTTTATAAATCTTGAAAAATACATTGGCCTACAATTTTATGATATTACCACTCTTCACTTTAAAAATCAATGTTTTCTGTTTTTTAAATATTTCTTCAGCATCAAAGAAATCATCAAGTTGGTCTTTAAAAATTTTTATTCATCTTTTTTTCTGCTTACTAATCTCAAATAGTTAAATTTGAAATCATATACATGAACCACTGCCATATCATCTATCTGTTTTTACTGACAGGAGACTGAAAACAGAAATACATCTGTGTTCTAAATCTGGAAATAAAGGAAAAGTAAAGATTTGGTATAGACTAAAATGGCTTTAGGTAAAGACATTCATTTTAAACGCCCACTAAAAATCTCTGGGGAGTTTCAGCTATTAGATAAGACATCACTTAATCAAGTCAGGTCACTCTGGTGTGAGTCAAGTAGTACCACCAGGGACTTATTTTGGAATGGTAAATGTCATTTTTAGAAAGCAAAGAGGTTACACTTAGGGCTTCCCCAGAAAATCCATTCTAAGTGATTTACATAAAATAGTACTATCTCATGTATTCCACTTAAGCTGGAATACATTTGAATGTACTAGAGAGACTGGAACACCGAGATCAAATCTGAATAGGATGGTAGCTACAAAGCTTAAATTCTCTTTTGGAACACAATTACCATAGCCACTTGAGGGATACTGAATTAGTATTTATCCAATAAAGATAGAGATGGACACATCTGAGTGATTGTTCAATAGAGACAGATATTAAAACCATCTGTGACTACAGAAAGGTAAAACGACTGATAAATTAGTCAGCGAAGATTAAATCCCCAAGTGTGGGCTTGCTACGACTTGTCATTTTCACAAGTTAAATTTATGAACTGAATAAAGAAGTATGTGTATGTATGTAGAAATGTGAGGGTTTCTAATAATGGAAGCCACTAAAGTATCAATCTTGTAAGAACTGCAAAATGCTTTCTAAATTTCCTCTAGTAGAATGGCATTTCTGTCTAACATTAAGTATATGAAAACATATCCCCTATCGTAAATGATATGATTTGTTCACTAAATCTTCCATCAAGTAATTCTGTTTGAATATTTAAACTTTCATAAAGCTAACCTACTGCAATAGAATGACCAATTTTAAAGAAGTAATATACATAAATAGTAGCACATCCATCCTCAGGCTCATTTGCTATGGCTTGAACGTTGCCTTCAAAACTCATGTTGAAATTTAATTGCTATTGTGATGGTATTAAGAGTTGGGTCCTAGTGATTTGGTCACAGGGCATTTGTATTAGACATTTGTATTAGCTCATGAATAGACTTGCCCATTTCCTTTCTCTCCCTCTCTCTCTCCTTCTCTCAATGTCTCTCTATCTCTCTCTCTCTTTCTCTCTCTCTCTCTCTCTCTCTCTCGTTCTCTCCCTGTGTGATGCCTTGCTTCCCATCATGTTATAATACAGCAATGAGGCCCTCACCAGATGTGGCCATTCAATCCTGAACTTCACACCCTTTAGAACCAGGAGCCAAATAAATTTCTATTGTGTATAGTGTTACCCAGTCTATGGGATTCTGTAATAGCAGCATAAAACCAACGAAGATACCACTGTACAGGACTCTGTGTTTATTGCAAATCACTGATACATTAAAAAATTAAAAATAACTGATTTGAAATAAAATGACAACTTATACACAGGCATCTAACAATATTCCACTCTCCTCATAGGAATTGGAATGACTAAAGGATATATAAGCCATGAAATAATCCACCACCAAAGGAGCCCATTACATCCCAAAGACAGCAGAGCAATGTCTGCTATATCAGCTGTGACTGTGACTGGTTGGAAGTGTACCTTAACGGGAAGGAGCTTAAGGCACAAATAAACTAGGTTAAGTTCAATTAAAAAGAAGGCAAGAGATAAAATATTAATATCAAAGTAGAAGTTCTGATACAAAAAAGCATTAATTTGAACTATAAAGGATCTATTAGGATTACAGTCTATGATGAGAATACAATAGGCATGAACTCTATCAAAGCAGAATGTTAAGACACACGTGAAAAATGAACAAACAAAACAATAGTGGAAGCCGGGCGTAGTGGCGCACACTTGTAATCCCAGTACTTGGGAGGCGGAGACCGGAGGATCTGGGTTCACGGCCAGCCTCAGCTACTTAGTGAGGCCCTCCACAACTTCGTGAGACCCAGTTTCAAAATAAAGTATAAAAAATAGGGCCGGGGGTGTAGCTCGGGGGTAGAACGCCCCTGGGTTCAATACCTGGTACCACAAAAAAAAAAAAACCAATAGTGGAGGACTTTAACAATTAAGCAGCCCTTTCAAACTAAAGCAAACGGGGTTAAAAAGGATATTGGGGATTTAAATCGGTGATTCTCAGAGATATTTCTATTTCCCTGAGAATGTTTGGAAACAGAGTGCCCAGAGGTGGGAAGTGTTTGGGTTGCCACAATGTCTGATTGTCACAGTGTCTGTTTAGTGTGTGTATATATACTATGGCATCTAAAGGCAAAAGTCAGGCCCAGCATGCAGGCACAGGCCTATAATCCCAGTACTTGGGAGGATCAGACAGGAGGATCACAGATTCAAAGCCAGTCTCAGCAACTCGGTGAGGCCCTCAGCAACTTGGCAAGACCCTGTTTCAAAATAAAATAAAATAGGACCAGGAGTGTAGCACAGGGGTAGAATGCCCCTGGGTTCAATCCCTAGTAGGACAAAATAAATAAATAAAGCCGGGCATGCTGCTACATGCTTGTAATCCCAGTACTTAGGAGTATGAGAAAGGAGAATTGCAGATTTGAGGACAGCCTTGGCAACTTAGTGAGACGCTGTTTCAAAATAATAAAATAGGGCTGGGGGTGTAGCTCAAAGGTAGAATGCCTCTGGGTTCCACCTCCAGTACCCCCCAAAAATTACATAAACAAACATAAATAAATTAAATAAAGGTAGTCAGGCATACTAGGAACCCTAAAATACAAGGGAAAGTGCCTCAAAAAGGAATTATCCCATCTGTAGAGTACCCCAGTTGAATTATACTCACTGATATAATTAATGAATTTGAATTTAGTTTAATGGATACAGAGTAAATACTGATACCTACAAATAAGAAGAATATACTTTTAAAATATATTAATGATCATAAAATACTCATGGTCATTCATAAAAATGTATCATCTATTAGATCAGTGATCTAGCTGTCATATCCTGTGGTCCTGGGAATAAGGAAAAATTTCTAAGAGGTATGAAAGCCTGAATAGTTCCCAAAAAAAAATCAATTTCAGGCCCTGATATTGATTTTCCTGGTGTGGTACCCTGCATAAGATATTTTCTTGTCTTCACTCTAAAAAAGAAAGACAACTAGCTACAATCTTACCATAGCCAATGCCCTACTCCAGGGCAGCAAACCAAGGGGTGATGGACAAATGAACTGTTTCCCAATTAAACAACACATTAGAAAAGCACCTAATCTCATTAAAAATACATTTCCAATAGAGTTTAATTTTTATAATAATTTTATTAGAATATGCTCATTCGTTTTTGGACCAAATGTGAACTGACTATAACTGTCTTTATTTATTTATTTATTTATTTATTTATTTATTTATTTATTTATTTTTTGCGGTACCGGGGATTGAACCCAGGGGTGTTCTACCTCGGCGCTACACCCCCGGCCCTATTTTTTATACTTTATTTTGAAACCAGGTCTCACGAAGTTGCGGAGGGCCTCACTAAGTAGAGAGAGAGAGAGAGAGAGAGAGAGAGAGAGAGAGAGAGAGCTGAGGCTGGCCGCGAACCTGGATCCTCCGGTCTCCGCCTCCCAAAGTACTGGAATTACAAGCGTGCACCACCACGCCTGGCCTAACTGTATTTAATACTCAAAGCAGATCATCTTAGAACCTTGGGCTATAGAACATTTTTAAAATTTAAATTTAGAGATATATGACTGGACTCTCAAGAATAAAGGTATATTACACTAAAATAAAATATTCTAGGAAAAATGGAATGAAAATACAAATTTCAAAGAGAATAAGAAATAATGTAATATTCTAATGTCAAAGAGTTTCTTAAATTATGTGTAAATAAATTATGGTGAGCATCAAATTGCTAAGGCTTTAATTTAATTTTGTGGTACTAGAGATTGAACCCAGGGCATCATACATGCTAGGCAAGTGTTCTATCACTGAGCTACATCCCCAGCTCTATTTTATTCTATTTTATTTTATATGTGAGTGTTACTAGGGATTGAACCCAAGGGCATTCTAGTACTGAACTACATCCTCAAATCTTTTTTTTTTTTAATTTTTGAACAGAGTCTCCCTAAGTTGCCCAGGCTGGCCTTGAATTTTTTGTGATCTTCTTGCTTCAGCCTTCAGAGTAGCTAGGTTTACAGGCATGTACGCCACATCTGGCTATAGAGCATTTATTAGTTATTCATTGATAATGGACATTTAAAATTGTGATGTTACAGTTTCATTATAAATGCCAATATCTGTCATAAACTGAAAATAAATCCTTTGCAATTATTTTTACTTATAATGAAAAGTATTGGATTTCAACTTAAAAATGTGTGGGAGGGTAGTTTATCAAAATTCTTTCAGCAAGCATGTAAGGAAAATGCTTGGTGATCACTATACAAGATGTGGAAAAAACCTCACTAAATCCTTTAAAAGCTAGCATTTCCAAGCCACATTCTCTTACTTCAATGAATTAAATCTGTAAATTTTTATATAGTAAAAATCAAAATGTCTTGAAAATAAAATATGCAGTCACAAAATGTATACCAAATAATTATTTAAAAAAAGAATACCCACACATGGAATGAGGATAAAGCTGTATTCGGCAGTATATTAATAGCCATACTATGTCTATGTCCATGAAAAATAAGCAAAAGGGATTGATAAAAATTAGAGCAAAGATAATGAGTTGGAAAAGATAGAAAAGTAACTTAAGGAGGTAAGGTTGCAAAAAATGTATCATAGGCTCCTTGCTAATCAAGAAAATACAGAGAATATACAAATGCAGACTTTAATAAGAGAAAAAGACAGTTATAGTTACATTTAGGCAGAATAATATAAAAAGTTCAAGGTGCCAGAAAGAATGGAGAACTAGGTTATAGCCTCTACTCTATAATTTACTCCCAAGGCAAAAATCCCTTGAAATCCAAGCGTCCACTCAAGGAATTACCCCATGGGTATCTTTAGTAATTAAAATGAACTACTCTTCTAACTTTTAGAGAAAGTTTAATTGGAAATAGGGATAGAGAGGGAGAAAGAGTCCAGAGAAATATATTACACTAAGATGAATTATCTTAATTATCTCTGGTTACAATAATAATTTAATGAGGTTTTAAAATAAGTCAACTTCTTAATGCAATTTGTAAGAAAATGGGTGAACAAGACATATGATGTACTATGACATCATAAGGGAAACTGCTTAAACAATCTATTCACCTACAATGATTTCTCAATTATATTATCTCATGAGATACTCATTTTACAATATACTTACTTTTAAAGTAATGATATATTTGTTTATACTTACGTACATAATAGTAAATATTTTGTACACACACACACACACACACACACACACACAGACACATACACACACACACGACAGGTACCATAGAGATAGAACTCACAAGTGTCATATTTACTATCCTAATAACAGTGGAAGGACATTTTAAAGTGTTTTAGACAATCTGAATGTTCTTGCATTATCCCCATTATAGTGAAGTTTTTATTACACTGAGGATAATTAAGCATGTTTTAGATTATCTTTATTTTCCTCCCCCTGGCTGTCCAGTTTTTGGTCATTTCACTGCTCATTAAAATTTCCACAAGAAAATAGGCAGGGAAACAAATGCAAATAAAATTCAAGGCAAGTATAATTTTATTCATATTGACAAATATGGTAAAGTCTGTTACTGTATGATTTCCATACTATAAAAACGATACAAATCTTCATTTAAATCACTTAAAATACTATGTGTTTGATTTTTTACTTCTGGCAAAGATTAAACAAGAATCCTTTAAATTTCCTGAAACCCTTTTCCTTCCTCTTAGCAGCAATTAAGGTTTGTTTTTCCCCTTCCTGCCCCATTCTGATATAATTATAATTATCTACCTACATCCTATTCTATGGTCCAGTGCACCAAGTGCATATTTTAGTCCAGATGTTTAACCAAAGGAGATATGTTCTTGGCATTCAGAACTGGAATTGAGAATGATTGCAGTGACTGTAGTTATTAGGTCATACCATGAGTTAAATGGGATTTTGTGGATTGACCTGGGAAACTAAGGTATAATAAGAAAGTACTTTTTGAGTTCTAAACAAATTTACAAATATAGAAGGACATAAATTGGCAGTTCCCTTTATCTGTTTGCTTTAAATAGATTTTGGTCAAATTTACAAGAAAGCATTTACATATTATTCTCACAATTTAATAAATGATTCACATAGGACAGTACAGTCAGATACGTGACTTTAAGGACCTAGCATGAAATAGGTTCCTAGTATATGAGAAACTTCTATACTTTTTAATGATAATCTTACCCAAGGGATAAGGTAGTATTTATGGCCACTTGAGATTCTTTCCAATTCTATGATTCTATTACTCATTTATAAAAATTACCCTGTCCCAGCTGGATATTTTGTAATTAAAAAAATCAAATTTGTAGAAATGCTTACAAATATCCTGAAATATCTGAGACAATAGAAGAAAAAAATACTAAAATGATTCCTTTATATTTACGTTATAAAACAGGATTTTACATACACTTTGCACAAACTAGAAAAAGTTATTTTCTCTAGGACATATGCCATTATTCTAACAAAATATTAGTATATTGGAGAGAATATTAGGTAAGAATCCTAAAAGCTAGTTTTAAGTTCTCTTTCTATGCATGCTTATCTATATCGATAGTCAAATTTCTCAAATTCTATGGGTCTGTATTTCCTAATAATCTTGATAAGGTACTTCTCTAATTAGAGTTTCATAATTCTTCTGAACTTTAACACATGAAATATGAATTAGATGGATTTAAAATGAGGCAATAATGCTTTACTTTATTTTGCTACTATAAAATTATTAAATTGAGGCATATGGTAATAGAGTTTAATACTAAACATAAGACAGATATGAAATCTCAGCTTGTTTCTTTATTCTGATGTTCTAATTTCATTTATGCTGAAATTTGTATGCTTATCAATGATACTCAAGAATAAAAATATCTTAAAAAAAACTTAAAAATCAGGGCATGGTGGTACACATCTGTAATGCTAGCTAATGGGGAGGCTAAGGAAGAGGATCACAAGTGCCAGCCTTAGCAATTTAGCAAGTCCTCATCTCAAAATAAAAAATAAAAAAGGCTGCAGTTGTAGCTTAGTGGTAGAGCATCCCTGGGTTCAATCTCCAGTACCACAAATGAAATTAATTAATCTAATTAAAAAACATTACAAATAGTGCTTTCATTGGAGATTTGCACGCATAAAGATAAGCTTTTAAAATTTAGCTGATGACCCTTCAATTAACTGTGTAAAACATATCCTAAAATCATGTAACCATCATTGATTTACTGATTTTTAATATTTATTTGTTTATCTATCTATCTATCTTTTAGACACTATGTTGCCCAATCTGGTCTCTAACTCCTGAGCTCAAGTGATCCTCCTCTTCTACAGTAGTTGGGACTACAGGTGCACACCACGGTGGCTGGCCTGATCTTTATTTTAAATCATATATTTTAGACATTTATATGAGATTCCCTTTTTAAATCAGAGTACTTGGACAACAGTTCAAAATGTAGATAAATTAGTGATTATTAGAAACAAAGATTTAATGTTAATGGTGTAACTAAGCACACATACACACACACACACACACACACACACACACACACAAATACACAGAGGATTTTTCATTTTCAATTTACTTAAAGGCTCTTGAGAAATAATCAAAGAACTCATGTGTACAAAGCCTAATGTAGCATTAAAAGAGAATCTCCTAAAAGTAATATGATGCCAAGGTAGGTTATTTATTCCTAAACAAATCAACATAACTAAAAAAGGAGATCATTTTGTTTCCTTTTCATCATCAGGAAGATTTCCATGGATAAGTAGACAAAAAAAAAAATCTGGTTAATCATGATACAGTAGACACTTGAAAACAGGATGTTACTGGTCAGTTGAATTGAAAGCTCAATGGAAGAACCTCAGAACTGAAAACCTCTCTGGGTAATCTCTTATGTCTGAATGAGAAATCTCAGCAGATAATCACCATCTAGAAACATGACAAAATATCTGATTGGCAGGAAGTTCCTGGTTCTGATCCTTCTCATTCCCCACCTCCACCCCCCCAAAGGTACAGATCACTCTAACAACCTAATTAAAAGATTGAATCTTTACAGAGTGTGTGTTCATACAGAAGGGTTTTAACTAAACTCCTTATTATTATAATTTGTATATAAACTCTTCTACTGGCAGGGTTGACGCAAAGCTGAATTATAAGGCAGCTATAGTATGTGCCTGAGGCTTTGCTCTTATCTGTAGCCTCCTTAGTCTACTACCTTGCAACAGCCTCTCCCATATCTAATTAACCAATAGCTGCTCACAGGAAAGGATCTTATCCATCACTTCTTGAGAATATAACACTTTAGATTTCAGTATATCATTTATTGTCTTGAAAGATGATGATAAAACTCTAAAAATTCCTGACCTAGATAACTATTCATTCTCATAGAGAAATAACTCACATGTTTATTGAAGTGATTTTTAAAAACTATCTCCTGATATTTCAATTTTACCATTTAAAATAAAAAGCAAAGGGCGATTTAAAAATAAATCACAAGCTTCATTGATAATTAGAAAGTTCACTTATTATACCATTTCTTTTTTTCACTAAAAATAGTTTACAAGTTTAAAAGTTGGAAGGGAAATTGACTAGCAACAGACTACACTCACACACACTTTATCATAACAAACACTGACAGCATTTGCTAAGATGTTCAATTTATAGTTAGGAGATTTTGAACTACATTCTGAGTGCTATACCTGTGGTATGGCAGTATCAATATTTTTTACTTCTTTCTTGTTTTTCAAATTCTGAAATATAAAAGAAGCATAGAACTAAATTTTAATTTTCCTTATGTTTGAATAACAAATATTCAAAACTCCATGGCTATTTCACTGAAATTTCCCCTAATGCGAGATTATTACGAAAAGAGAAACAGAAGTCAATTTCGGCAGATTATAAATCTTAGAAAGAAAAGGAGTACGACATCATAAATGTTCAATTCTAACATCTCTCAATCTGCTACGGAGTGGGAAAGCAAAAAACTGAGGACAGCAAAGCAAACCATTTTTCACCTTCCATGCTACTTTCTTTCTCCTGCAGCGGCTTGAAAAGTACCCCTCCCCCAAATTCATGTCTGTCTGTCTGTCTCTCTCTCTCTCTCCCTCACACACACACACACACACACACACACACACACACACACACACACACACACAACACATACACACACCCTCCCTGCCAGAACCACAAAATGCGACCTAACTTGAAATAAGGTTTTTGCAGGTGTAATTAGTTAAGAGGAGGTAGGTCACATTCAATTAGGATGGGCCCTAAATCCAATGACTGATGCACTTGTAAGATGAGGAAATACTAAAATGAGGAGAGACAGAAGGAAGATGACCAAGTGAAGATGGGGGTAATGATTAGAAAGATGCACTGAGCCACTGGAAGCCAGAAGAGGAAAGCAATTATGCTGGAACCTTCTAGTGGAAGTATGGCACCGTTCATATCTTGATTTCAGACATCTAGCCTCCAAAACTATGGGAGAATAAATTTCCATTGTTTTAATCAGCTTGGTTTGTGGCACTTTGTTATTGCAGCCCAAGGGGACTAATACATCTTCAATGCCTTTAAACAAGACAGCTAAGGAAGAATTACATCTTTCTTGGACCCATACAGTACATCTGTTCTGTTTTGTTTTCATGTATTGGCAATTTGCACTAAAATCTGAATTAAGCCATCAGCCTAACTGTATGCCCAATACTGTGTTGAAAATCATATTGTATTTTGATTTCAACCTTCATTAATTATTTAGATTTATCTATGTTAATAAAGTTTAGTATAGAAATGAGACCTGGATCTACCTTTGGTCTCTAATATAAGAAAGAAAACAAAACATGGTCAATAAAAAATTTGAAATCTAAAAAATCTTTAAAATAACATTTTATTTTTACTGAATAATATGTGTTAAAGTATTATTAAGAACTAGATTATTATAAGAGCAATTGCTTTATTTACTTTCTTACTAGACTATATCTGATTCATTTCTTATATGTTAAATATTAATAAAGTATTAATGTCAAACACATAGTAGATAATCAATGATTATTTGTTAAATTGAACTGAATACTCTAGCAGTATATTATTCTCATACATAGTCAGGGAGAGTGATGTCTAATTCCCTTATATTTTGGCAAAAACATTTATTTATTTGCCCCATGCCATGCATTAGTAAGTTCCAGCTCCTATAACAAAATCTCATCAATTAGGTGGGTTATAAACAACAAAAATTTATTTCTCATAATTCTGGTGCCTGGAAAATCAATGCTCAAAGATCCAACAGATTCTACGGACATGGGCCTGCTTCCTGACTCAAAGACAGCTGTCTCCCCACTGTGTCTTCACACTGTGACAGGGGGAGGTATTCTCTCTTCTGTGAGGGCACTAGTCCCATTCATAAGGTCTCCACCATCAGGAACTCACCACTCCCCATAAGGTGAGGATTAGGTTTCAACATATGAAATTTGAGATGACAGAAATATTTAGTCTATAATCTCCCGAAATTTTAGTGTTTTATCTTAGTAATTTATACAAAACCCCTGCAAACATTCATTTTACTGTGCACACTCTTTCTATAAGAAAAACTTGACTAGAAAATAAGAGATTTTATGAGGTGTGGTGGCACACGCTTGTAATCCCAGTACTTGGGAGACTGAGATAGGAGGATCACAGGTTTCGAGGACAGCCTCAGCAAGTAGTGAGACTCTCATCAACTTAGTGAAACTCTGTTTCAAAATAAAAAAAGAAAATAGAGCTAGGGGTATCGCTTGGAGGTAGAATGCCTCAGGGCTCAATCCCCAGTACCCCCCCCACACACACACACACACACACACACACACACACACACACACAAAAAGAAGAGATTTAGATATTTTACTCAATTTACCTGAGAGTTAGTAATCAATATACTCTTCCCCTATCTCACTCCTCAAAAATTTCAGTGACATTATCACAAACATCTGTCTCTATAATACACCAAAAGATCTTCAAAGATTAAAATCACTAGTTAGTTCAGGGAGTAAGCATCAAAGAAATAAACATACTTATGCAAGGAATACCGATCACTTAGGAGATAAGGAGGAGCTTATTTAGAAAGCTTCTTATTCAACAAACAAAAAATTAATTTTACTTATTAGATACACAATGCCAGTTAAGTGTTTATAAGGTTAGTAAGGTTATAAGTAAAAACTACTATAATATGGAACTATGGTTCTCTCACAGAATCTGTCCAAAAACAAATATATTTCTCTGATATCATCTTTTTTAATGAAAGCTTAAGTTTTTATTCCATAACGTTATAACTTTAAAATACTAAATCAATACCTTGTAAAACTATATATTACTGTCATAGTTAGCATAAACCATGCTTTAAAACTTTTAATTCATTTTGAGATTAAATGAACAGTAAATATTAAAAATATTAAATCGAGGGTTATAATAATATTAAGACTTCTTTGACATGGAAAAGAATATTTCATATTTTGGAGAAACATATCATAAATACAGTATTTTTCGTTCAACTATGATAGAAGCAGCTCTAAATTTAAGAAAGGCTAATGATTTACTAACAATTATACATTGTTTGTAAAAGTGTGGCAATTTCTTGTTTTACTGAAGAATATTTATTCCTTGATATTTTATTAATTTTAACAAGGACCTCTCATACATATAATGGATAACATTTTTTAGAGATAGAAACTATAACAAAATACATTCATAAGGGATTCTACTTGAATTAAAGAATTTCACCAATTACACTATTCTACTAAGATTAAGCAATATATTGGCGATAGACACAATAAATAATGTTCTTACTGAGTAAAAATCAGACAGTGATAATAATGGATCATTTCATAGTTTTTGCAATGGTTTCACACAATAGTACTCTTTATGGGGCATCTTAGTTCAAGGTGATCTCACAAAATCAAATAACTGGGTTTTTTCCTTTTGCTTTTAAATTATAAAATGATAGTCACTTAAATTCACAAAATGATTACTTTTGATTATAGAACTAGAGAAGTCTTAAATTTCTTATTTTTCTATTTGTTTCAACTTTTACAAAAAATAAGTTACTTTTAAGTGATCTTTGCCAATCTGACAAAAATAATTTTAACTGTATGCTTGTAACTTCTTAAGAAATTGAACTAAAAGACAAACTTGGAATTTGTACAACCGTAGTTAACAATCTTCTCTACTCAGACTAAGGTGTTCTGGGTACAGTTCTCCTAAGAGAACCACTGAAAGTAAAACAAGCAAACCAACAAAATTCCAAAGAGGTATCTATAAACTATGTTTATAGTTTCTGATCTTGGATTTGCTATCCAAAAAGAGGGACAGAATAAATAATTTAACCCATTTTATTCTGTATGTGATGCAACCCATTAGAAATTCAGAGGAGGATGTAATGAGTAAGAAGATACAATATAGCCTGCAGTCACTTGCTAGAAGATTCAAACTCAGAAGAATTTAGGGTAAGAGTTGGCAAGAAGGAAAGAAAAAGCTACACTAATGGAAATAACCTGTATGGAAGCTTATCATGTAACAGAACACCAAAACTAGGAGCCAGCTGCAATTTTTAGCCCTGGATCTGTCACTATCATAGCTGTGTAAAACTCTAAAATGTCACTTGATCTTTCTGGGTCTTGTTGTACTCATTCATCCAATTCAACGAGTATGGACTGAGCATCAACCCTGTGCCAGGTTCTAGAGTCCTAGGAAACGACAGGGAATAGAAGCCCCTGACTTTGTGAAGCTTACATTGATAAACTATAAAACATAATAAAGTTAAGAAGTCATGAATTGGAAATAACAGGAAAAGTCCACCTCTAGTTTCTCTACTTCTGCTACCTCCCTTTTATAATTCATCTAACAGCATTCTAACAGAGAGATCTTCCCCGAATACATTGTATTATGTGACTATGTTCCATGCCAAATTCCCAGTGGAGGCCTGAATGAATATCTAAACACTTTTATCTGAGATTCAAGGTCCTCCATATCCTGGCTTCCACCAACTTTTCTAGCTTTATCTTCCAAAATTCCCTTTTATGAACTTCATGTTCAAAGTAAGTTATTTGATATTTTCTCAAACATATTTCACACATTCCAACTTTTAAAACTTGCTCATGTGCCCTCCTCTGCCTGAAATGCTTTCTCCCTGTCACTTGTCCATAATCCTACCGTTCCTTGAATCAGACTTAAAATATTTTCCTGACATAACACTGATTTTCAGAGGGGAGAAAAAAGATCAAGATACTAAAGCAAGATAATTTGCCTTTTTGGACTCAAGAAAACGTTTAAGGCAGGAAAGCTAGTGAGGAAGCTATTATGAAATAGGATTGTGATCACATGATAATAAGTTGATCCCCCCAAAAATCTAATTTGTGGAATCAGCACTTCTTGATTACTGACTGTGTATATACACAAATAGAAAGAAATTAGTCTAACTAAACTCAAAATTGTAAGATTATGAATAGAATGATAAAGAGTTTGGTAGGACAATACCAGGTAATATATAGTAAGTTTTTAATAAACGCTGGGTAAATTCACTTTTTAAATTTATGAAATGATTTTCCTTAATAAATTAGTAAATTCCTAATATATACTAAATAGATCTAGTTAGACATTACATATTGATTTCTAATTTTACAGAGAGAGAAAAAATTGCTACACTAACCAGGACCAAGTACAATGACTTAAACGCAGCGATTACTGAATTAAAAAAATATCATTTAAAAGAGAAATCAGATTCAATGCTGATTAACAACTTCCTAGAAAAACATAGACTAGTTCCATTTTTACATTTAAGAGGAGTTGCCTGATAAACAGGGTGTATAGAACAATAAATGGGTAAGTCAGATATTCTGCTTTATTTAAGAAAAATAAAATGCTATAAGATAGCCAAACACCATTATCACTCCCCCCCACTCCCTCTCCCTTTTCTTTTCTTTCCATCCTTTCATAGACAACAACTAACATGCAGTTGGTGCATATCCTTCATGTGCACAGAACTCTGTATTTGTGCCCATGGAAAAAAATAGGCTTATTTTCCTGACATGTATTTTGGTAATGAGAATCAGACTCTGGGACACAGGTATTTCAACAGATTATAGTTGACTACCTTATAAAAGGGTAAGTGTAACAGCAGAAACTGAAACAGAAAGTTTAATACAGGACAATTTTATTATTGGAGAACTTAATAGAGAAATAATTCAAAATATTGTTTCAAGTTTACCTTTATTTCATTTTAAGGTGCTCTGTCCTAGGGACATGGTGATGACCTATGTCACTTGATCAGAATGAGATAATTTTTAACTTAAAACATCGTATCAACTGTTTCCATAAATATATTTTAATTGTTGCATATTTAATTCTATTCATGTTCTGCTTCAACTGAGGTAAAAGGAACATTGTAAATTTATAATTCTAATATCTAGAATGTTTAGTTCTTGAGAAACTGAAATATTAAACAGAATTAGTACCTAATATTATTAATGAATTAATAAGCATGTTAATACATCAGAAGTTTATACTGATATCTGAACATGGAAGCAAATAATTTTTTTCAATTTATGAAAGACCCTGCACCTTGAATCCCTTACTCCTAACTGGGAAAGCCTAAAAGTGAAGACTGAACTTTGCTTTGTGTATGAAGTATAATATGTGTCCAATTTAAATATATCTTAAAAGAAATCAAACATATTATCATATATTCACAGACCTTAGTAGTTTTAAAAGGCAATGAATCTTGTTAAAAATAAACAATTATATTTTAAAACCAACTATAAAGTTTTCATTTCTGAATTTCTAAATTTAATTGTTTTTTCCATTAGGGATACCTTCATTGTAACATGTGAAAAAAGCCATAATGTATTGTCACTCAACTCTTAAAAACTCTACAACTCACTCAGTCATAGGTTCTCAAAGTGGGTGATATCGCCTCCCTGGGGAGCGCTGGAACAAAACATAGATCCATAAAAGAATGAAAATTTGTCACTACATCTTTCTGTTTATTCACTTAAAGAAGGTAGATTTCTAAAGGGGGGAGCTCTGAAAAAAATTTTTTTTCTGAAAAGAAGGTGGTACACCAAATAAGTTTGGGAACCTATGACCCAGATTATTATCACCTTCCAAGTGGCCAAGGAGTTATTATCTTTTCCAAATGATGCAGTCATTTCTCAGTATAAAACTAAAGCTTCTCTTTCAAAAAGCCCTCATAGGCTTTTAGCATTATTTTTTCTGAATATAATTAACTGTGGTAAGTACTGTCTCTTGAGAATTGATCTAATTTTTCGAAATAGCCAAATGTTGGTTAGTCAAGCCTGTGAGGAAGGTAAGTAATGAGGCATGCCTATATAACAAGAATTATTTTTGTGTCTTTCAAACAAATTCAATTTCAAAAGAGTCATTTCCAAAACGTTTGGCTAATGGTACCATAATGACATTGGGAATAATAATAATCTATTCATAATGAGGACAATCCCATTCATTTTCAGAATCTCTATTATAACCAAAGACCACATGGAGCAAGCTTAGGTAGTTCTCAGTGTATTAACCATTTTCGTGGAAGCTGGTAAGGGTACTCCTTTTCTGAGGTTCCTCTGCAGGGGACTCTTTCTCCTCCTACATCTTAGGCAAGCTGAATCAACAAAAAGCCAACAGAGACCCATCTTCCCTAATCAAGGACACCTTTACAAAAAGTAAAAAATATGCACAGAAAAAAGCAGGACTCACATGTAAAAATAAGCAAAGCCAGTAGCACAAAATGTAAAACTGGATTATATATTTTACTTGTTAATGCAAATTTTTTTTACTATATTCAGTTTGATTATTTTTCAAGAATACTGAATCAATTTAACAAACTCTACAGAATTTTTATAAAAACACACATTATTTGAAGGGATCTGATCTCCTTCTCTTCTTTTACAGGGACAATCCAGAAAAGAAAAGCAACTTTTCCAGGGTCACACCATCAGATAGTAGTTTGCTAATTTACTTGACTTCTTATGCAAAACATCTTGGCAGACCAAAACTATAAAAAAACAAGACCACCAATAGATTATTAGCCTTGGGCACAAAAGAGTAAAAACAAAACATAATTTATCATTTTTGCCAGGTTCAATAAATACAATTTTGATGTGTTAATAGCCTTTAATAGTAAAAACATTAGCCATCATTAAATAAACAAGCCATTAAATGAGGAAGAGAAGTGTCAATAAATGCATAATTTAGTAATTTTCTAATCAATGATGCTAATCATTGCTGGATATTAATCATTAATGGGAATGGACATTAGCCATACCATAGATGATCATTTATGATCATGCCCTGATTAAAAAATCTAAAGATTAGAAACAAAAACAATACAATATGAAACACACATTCTCCTCAATAAGTACTTGCTGAAAAAATTAAATGGTTTGCCTTAAGCAAATATAGAAATCTTTGTAACATTCGGCAGTTACGTTTATAAAAGGAGTATGGTATGCTAGCATCATATTTTTAGTCTGCAACAGTAAAAAGAATTTTCATTGTAAAGCAAAATTAGAGTAAAGTCAAAACATATCCTAATTTGACAACTACACCAGCGAATTCAGTAATGAAGAATATAAATTTGAGAATAGGACAAACCTGAGTTCCTAATCTCATTTTTGTAATTTAGTAGTTCAATAACCTTATGCAAATTATTTAATCTCTTTAAAACTCAATTTTCTCATCTATAAAATAAGGAGTAAGAATAATATTTACTTCATAAATAAAACGTGACATACTAGGTGTTTTAAGGGACTTGAGGGACTTAGCAGAGTGAAGTGGCGCTCTCCAGCCATCCTGAGGGGGAGAAAGGAGAATGACTTAGGTTTGATCTCCTCTGGGTTTAAAACCTGACTTTACCTCTAATTAGCAATTTACTTCAGGTTTTTGTGCCTCAGTTTCCCTACCTTTAAAATGAGCCTTATAATGCCTGGTGTGGTGGTGCATGTTTGCAATCCCAGTACTTGGGAGGCTGAGACAGGAGGATCACAGGCTCGCGGCCAGCCTCAGCAACTTGTGAGGCCTTCCGCAACCCAGTGAGACCCTGTTTCAAAATAAAGAAAAAAATAGGGCTGGGGGTATAGCTCTGGGATAGAACACCCCTGGGTTCAATCTCCAGTACCGCAAAATAAGTAAGTAAGTAAATAAATAAATAAATAAATAAGCCTTATAAGAAAGAGTATTTAACTCTCTGGGTTATTCTGGAAATGATGATATAGTATCTATAGAAAGGGTTTAACCCAGAGAAGAGCTTTTACTAAACACTCAATACATGTTAACTATTACTGCCTCGGCTTCTCTGTCTCTACAACAAGTGGTCTGAATGGAGATCTTTGAAGACTCGCTTCAGTTCTGAAGGGCTCTTTTTCTACCCATTTTCATTTTCATAGAAGTTGGCAATACTGGTGCTTAAGACTTTGTAGGATTTTTGTTCCTCAAGTCAATGAAGATGAGGCAAGAAAGTAAAAATCCGGGTCTTTCTCACTGTTCTTTCAGCACTACTCACCTCTTTTTTCTTTTTTCTTCTCTTTCTGTGGTGCCAGGATTGAACCCAGGCATTCTACCTCTGAGCTACATTCCCATCCCTTTTTATTTATTTTATTTTATTTTATTATTTTATTTTATTTTTTATTTTATTTTATTGAAACAGGGTCTCACTAAGTTTCTGGTTGCTAAGGCTGTCCTTGAACCTGCGATCCTCCTGTCTCAGCCTCCCAAGCACTGGGATTACAGGCGGGCACCATCATGCCTGGCTTACTCACCTCTTTTGGTAGCAAAAATATTTCTTTTTCTGTCCTTCTAGCACTTCTCCCCTGTTAATCTTCTGGTAACAAAAAGAAAACATGGAAGTATAGTACACCTCTTGCTCCAAACTGTCTTCCTAAAGAATGTATCTTCTCTATTTTCATCACCCAAAAGAGTCTCATTAGATATGATGTTTACCAGTTAAAAAAATATATTAGAGCTGGAGCTCCTGTTGCATGCCTGTAGTCCCAGCTACTAGGGAGGCTGTGGTAGGAGGACTGCTTCAGCCCAGGAGTTGGAGGCTAACCAAGGCAGCATAGTGAAACCTTCTCTCAAAAACAATCAGAAAACCTTCTAAGGTCTGGGGTGTAACTCAGTGGTAGAGCACCTACTTAGCATTCAAGAGGGCCTGGGTTCAATCCTGGGCCCTACAAAATAAAAAAATAAAAAAAAGAATATATACATATATATACATATATATACATATATATATATATATATATATATACATACCTACCACATTTTTACTTGGCCATAAAGAACAATATTATGTCATTTGCAGGAAAATGGATGGAACTAGAGAACATTATGCTAAGTGAGTTCAGCCAGTCTCATAAAATCAAGAGTTTAATGTTTTCTCTCATAAGTGGAAGCTAGAGAGAAAATAGTATACAAAAGGGACTTTAGATAAATGAATGAGAAGAGAGACTAGTAGAATAGTGGAAGAGGACTGGGGGAGGGAGGTGGAGAGGGCAAAATGAACGGATGAATGAAACAGTTCAAGTAATGCTATGTCCATATATGAAGGTATCAATACCAACCTCACTAACGTGTATGGGAAAGAGGGGCGCAGGATGGGATCTGGAGGCAAACACACCAAGCACTGTGTGCACGGATGTTTGTATCATCTTGAATCTCACTATGATGTATAATTGCAATGCGCCAATAAAAGTATAAATATATATATATATATATATATATATATATACACACACACACACAGGAGTCACAAGTGTCTTTGTTAATGTAAGTTTCAAGTTAACTGCACATGCAATTTTAACATAATGTTTTCTTATTCAAATTTACTGTTATGATTCATGGAACTTCTTTTATAAGTCCTTAATTGCAGAAATTAACATTTTGCTTCACCTGACCGCCTAACAAGAACTCAACTGCCCCAAAATCTCACCTGACCCAAAATGAAAAAAAAAAGAGGGGATATTAAGCCAAAAAGTATTTCAAGAAACCAAAACTAATCTGAGGAGAGTCCTTAACTTAAATTTTCTATTTTATCAATAAATTACAACTAAAAAATCTTGGTTGGTTGATGACAGAGTAATAAGAAGAGAAAACTGAGAGCAAGACAAGACATGAAAATTAAAATCCTACCTTAAAAATTATACCTGAACTTAGCCATGCGTAGTGGCTCACACTTGTAATCCCAGTACTTGGGAGGCTGAGACAGGAGAGTCGCAGGTTCAAGGACAACTTCAACAAGTTGGCAAGCCTCTCAGCAACCTAGGGAGACCTTGTTTCAAAAACAAAAAATAACAAGGGATGGAGGTATAGCTCAGAGGTAGAATGCCCCGAGGCTCAACCACTGCACATGTGATTAGAAATGCTTAATAAAGAGTGTGATATTTAGGAGAACAGGTCTGGAATCACATAGGACTACCCATATATTACTGTTTTACCACTTAATAACTCTGTAACATATATAAGTAGCAACATCCCTTCCTAAAGGATGTTGTGAGAGAGTGAAATGATATGTGTAAGACATTTAGCATAGTAAGGGCTCAAAAATGAGAGATGATAGCCAATAGTCGGCATTGCCAATATAAGTCCACATATACTGAGGATACCTAGACCTCAACAGCTCCTAAGTAAACTATCACATTTTAACAAAGAACAATAAAATCACTGATATCCATAATGATGACCTTCAATCACTAAGAAATTAAATTGTATTTAGTATATTCATTCAGTAAGCATTCAACAAACATTTATGGACTACTATCTTCTCAGCATTGTGCTTAGTGATGGTATGTACAGATGATTAAGACACAGTTGTGACCTGAAAGAACTTGTCCCTGGTAGGGGGGGGATGCAAACAAATGATTATAGTATAGTGTATTAAGCACTGTAACAGAAATATGTGTATCGGGTGCAATGGTAGTCTAGAAGAGAAGTAAAGTAACCACATTTGCCCCAGGCAGTCAGGAAGGGCTTCAGAGAAGAAATGCCATTCAAGTAGGCTCTTGAAAGATTTGTGAGATGGTAAGAAGAGGCAAACTTAGCACAGAAATGGAAATGTTGAAGCATGGGTAGAAAGCAATGAACAGAAAAGAGCAACGGGGGTGGGATACGATCATAAAGGGTCTGATAAAACATGTATCAGAATGACAACTGTAATGACAATGTGGAGGCTGGATTAAAGAGACAGACAGAAGGCAGGACAACCAAGATGGAAAACTAAGGAAACAGTTTAGGTGAGGGATGAAAAGAGGCTCACTGTAGGTCCTGACAGAAAAAAGAGAGAGGGAGATGGGAGAGTTTATAACTCATTTTAAAGATACGACTATCCAATGTTTATTTCTAAATAAAAAATTCTTAAAGGAATAAGTTCTTTGCAATAAAAAAAAATAATGTGATTCTCCTGGAGAAACTATTTTTGGTGATTTTGAGTTCCTGAGATTTTCATGTTACATAATTCATAGCGCGATAAGGCGATACCTCCAATAAAGCTTAAAATAACATTTTAGGTATTTTTGATAAGGGGCCAACTTTTTCTTTCTTATGATAAGATTTGCACTGAGCTCTGATTGATTGTAACAAAAAAGAATTTAGGGGAAAGTAAAGCATAAGCTAAACTCTAATCAGTAATGTTTGACAACTCTGCCTAGGAAAACAAAAATCTCGTATGCAGCACTTAATTGCTTTAACTGGAGTTCCCAAAAAGGTTAGATCTTGTACTGCGTTATTTAATAAAACTCTTCCCCTTATTGAACAATACTTGTTCAAATATTTAAGTAAGGATGCTATTTTATTAGAGTTGGTGTAAAATCCATCACAAGGAAAATATTGGCCGTAAAGTTGAGAAAAATAAACTATAAATCTTGGGGTTTTGTTTTAACTTCTTAAGGGAAGTGATGACTCTGGAACAGCAGCAACAGAGCTACTAAAACTTGAATAACCTTCAAATAAACACACTTAGGCACTTGTTAAAACAAACATTATTCTCACTGCTAAAATTGAAGTTGGCAAGACGTTGCTCTTAATAGCTTAAAAAACAATTTGAAAAGTAGCAGAATAGCAGCCTCTTTGTAAAGAGACCAATCGTCATCACTATAAGACCCTTAAAAGCAAATACTGAATGGTCAGCCAGCCTGATCACCTGAATTTTTAACGAAGGTATACTTCCATACCTAAGTGTCAACGTATGAAATAAACTTTACAAAGGAAAATCTACTATCATTAAAAAGATTTTAATTTTAATTTTCACCTTCACTATGATGATCTACAATGGGAGGAAATAATATATGAAAACAAAAATTAGGAAATATGATAAAGTGACATGTAAAAAATCTGTCAGTGATAAAGCAAGCAGGGTGGCTGTCATAAAAATGGCCAAATGGCTTTTTCTACCTCCATCAAGGTCACTTTCCTGATGATGGGCTCAATAAGATGATAATGCATTTAACCACTTTCCTTGCATCTGACTTCACCTCACAAATCCAAATGGCCTTGTTTAACTACCCGGCCTTTCAGCATTTCCCTGAACAAAGATAATTAAGGAGATGTACTGCCCCCTACTATCACAGGAATTGAAAGACAAATAAACTTTTAAGAGCACAGCCAGGTGTCTACTCCACTAATGCACAAGTTTTAAGCGGGAGGCAAAATGAAATAATGGTTAAATAATTATAAAAGGTTAACAACCTTAAATTTGTTATATAAGGTGATTTTGTTTTATTTAAAAGGGGAGACATAAAAAGTGTTCCAGACTACATTTTACAGGTCGCTAGACAGCAGGTCCTCTCTTTCCCTGCCAGAAACAGATCAGGACTAAGAGGGAAAGGTGTTGCACACAAACTAACATAAAAAGAATTCATTAAAACGTCCACACACACCACTTTAATTTTCGAAAAAATTTAGGTTAGTGTATATATAACTAGAAAAGACTGGAGTGTTTTGTTAGTTCTGTATTAGTCACTCTGTTATCATTTAATAATATATTCTGTCTTCTAACTTTACATAACAAGACATTTAGGTCAAACATTATTTAAAGCAAAGGAAAGGAATAATAACCTTAAAAGAGAAACTCTGTTTTCCTTTTAAATACTACAGCATGTGGTTTCCAAAATCTGGCAATTATTTAAAGGCAGTTTGCCCTGAAATATTTGCGTATACTTTGCAATTATTATCCTTCCCTTGTGAAACGAATTTCCCATCACTAACATCTATGACATAAACTGCTTCTGGGATACCAAAGAGGTAGTTGTTCTCAACCTGATATAGTAAAAATTAAGAGAATACATTTCAAGCTTAAGCACAGAATTTGTAATTAAACAGCTAGCTTTGTAACTAAAATCAACATATACGCATCAATTTTTAAGCAACTGGTTTCTTAAGTATTAAAATACATACCATTTCAACTCTGCTAAAATACGTGTAACATATAATCTCTACACATCATCAGTTACTCTCCATGAGGAAAAACAAACTTTGACATGTCAAAAGCCAACTACACATCCCAAATACCTGAAGTGAGACCTTGTTTCAGCTTAAAGGGCCTTACACATAAATGTATAATAACTTTGCATTCTAGACAAAACTCCATTGAGTCATACAGATTTTATTTATTCTATATTATCTATTGGTAGGGAAATCTGCAATGCCAATCTGATAATTCTAAATATAATGAATTTCTAACATAAAGTGTCTCTTTTAGAGTAAAGAAGTGCTATTCTGGCTACATTCAGTGTTTCAGGAGATGGAATCACTTCTCCTAAGCTTATAGCCAAAGCAGCACTTAACAATTGATAACATAAAATCTGTATTTATATGCTTCAGATCTGTCCAGATCAATGTGATATATATAGCAAGAATCTTGCCAATAATCCCAGTCTACACCTTTGGGAATCCCCTTGCTGCTCAATCCATTCCTCGAACAGTCCATACCTCCCATTCCTTTCTCTTTGCTGGTTAGTTCACAACTTGTTTTTGTGACTGCAGGTGTATTAGCTAAGAACCAGGTCACTGGAGTTCTAACTCATTAAACACTAATAGCTGTGGCTTACGTTTTTAACCATAGCTATTGAGAAGTTCTGGTCAAACCCAGAAAAGTACAGTTCACTGCTGAGTCTTAAAAATATATTGCCTCTTTTTTTTTTAACTCTCTTACTTTAGCGTATCTCTCCATTTCCTTCATGGTACCATTTTTACAACATGCAAATATCCATGAAGAAGAATATCCTACTCTCAAGTGTTAGGTTCAAAAGCACTCATCACTATGCTGCAATTTTAATGACATATGCATAGATGCATATATACATATACATTTGCAGAGTAAGACACACATAATACAGCTGTACTATGTTATATTAGTGTAAAACGTAAACTTTTTTAAAGCAAGGAAAAGTGAATATAACAATAACTCATTTAGGCAAAAATTTAAAACAAATATATATTGTCCTATTTTTAGCATTTACATCTGGATTACTAAAAAGGTAGTTTGTTAAAAATCTTTCTTCACAATTGTGTAGTAGAAGAAAAGCCTAGGAAACAAAATAAATTATAAACATAAAGAACTGATGTTCCAAAACCCAATCTCTTAATTGCTGATCAGAGCTGAAAATAGATCCTTTTTCCCCGCTAATTGAATGAGTCTTGTTAAACCTTTTGAAATGCACTTTAGAAAATGCAAGAATACAGCTTAGAACAGGTTCTTTAATTTGGGTCATTTTCTGTTACTTGCAGTGGTGACGGGTGCTTAGCAACGCTGTTCTGGTGGCCCTTTTAAGGAAATGAATACCTGGAATACAGCATTTTAATCTATTTTATGGCATTAATTATCAAGATCACTGTATTTAGACAGTGCCTCCTTTGCCACTTGCCTACATTATGAAAGACAGGAGTCCCATGATAAATTGAATGTATTATTTCAGATGACAGAAGATCCTGTTGCACCCCCTTAGCAAGTAAAAAAAAAAAATGTAAGGACATAAAAGCTAACAGTAAATAGAAGCCACAAAAACGGTTAGCTTAAGTGTTTAGACAAGATATTACATTGAAAACCAGTGCTCAGACATCATGTTAAGTCACTTTTCTTTTTCTGAATGTTTGGGAACTAAATTCTGTTATGCCACACACTAGGCCACTGATATCTAGGAAACGTGATGCAACATTGCCAAAATTCACTAAGATTTTATTTGTAAAGGTTTGCTGAATATCATAAATGTTGATTTTTATAAAAGTGAACTTTTATATGACAAAGAATAACAAGACTAGCATTTAAATCATGACCAAGTTATTCACTTCATATTTATTATAATGTGCTCAAATGATTAACTATCAAAAGACCAAGAAACAAGGTAAAATACACAGCTACCAAGTAGTTTCTAAGAAATCAAACTGCCATGTTATACTCTGTTCACATTTTATTAATAATCAATGTAATAGGTTAAGAAACTAGTAATTAAAAATATTCAGAATATTCCCTTCTATTTCTTTCTGATCTCAGTTGTCATTGTTAAAAGTACAACTCTTTAAACTTTTTCCTCATAATTACACAATTCATTTCAGATTTCAGATTTCATGTCCTGAAGAAGGAAGGTGACGCGCTTATACATCTCCATTCTTCTCTATCTTCGCAGCTAATAAGAGATCAAGCGACTCCCTCTTTGTCTAGAATGTATCCTAATTTCAATCTTTGATAGTCAGTTTTTTAAAGCTTTTAGCACTCAGCCCCCAAGGATGAGACAGAAACCAGGTTAACAACCTGTATTCACATTTTTTAAGTTTCAGTCTGTTAATGTATAATCAACATCTCCTTAAATTATACATACTTTATACTGGATTTCAAATTTATCATCAAATTGTGTTAAATTACAAGATAAAATGGATAACACCCAAATATCTCAAGTTTCTTAACCTCTGAAAACAGAAGGACTCTGCTTGGGGTTGTGATGGTTTGAACACTACAGTTGCATTTTAAAGCCTGGGAATCTGCTGGGGAAAAAAAACAAAATGTGGGGCACAGACAGTAAATGCTGCACTAAAATATTCTCTCACTGAAAGGGAGGCTTAGTAAGTTAGCTGTATTCTTAAAAATGCCTTCTCTGGATATTTTCAATCCCTCCTGAAGAACTACTTTAACAATTAGCACACAGAGGTCTCTGGATGGATCTCTGAAACATTTAAAACCAGAGAACAAAAGGTTTATTTTAAAAATGAAAACCTTGGCTTGTACAACTCCAGACGTGAATCTGCTTTCAATTACTGAAAGTATTTCCACTTTAGTGGAAGGGGATCAAATCTTCAACTACACCATCTTAAGGCACTGAATTTGATTATATTAGGCTTTCAGAAGACAAAATGACTTTGTGACACAGGCACATATATCTATATATATCATTCATAAGATATTCCAGACAGATAGAAACACTAGCACATGAGGGGGAGAAAATGTGATTTCTCGTTCTGAGATCTGCCACAGAGCTTTGTTTTATTTTATTAAAACACACACGTCAATGGGCAAATGACTATTTTTTTTTTACTTTAGTAGACAATGCACAAGTTTTTCCAAACCATTCCCAACTATTTTTCCACAGGAGTAACCTGCATCGAAGCACAACTACAAACTTGAATTTCTTTCAGAGACTCTGCTCTGTAAAACCTTCTCACGACAAAAAGCACACACTAAGTATTTCGCTGGCAAAACCCGCTCTTTTAATTAGCAAGATTATTTTGTACCTTTTCCCCCATTAAGCAATTAGGATGATGGATTTCAGTTAATGGAACCAAAGGGCTGATTAATTTAAGCTCAATGCAGATTTTTTAAACATTTCAGACATAAATTATCCCAAATCATTACTGCTAAGATTTGCTCCCCACGAATTCGGTAAGACAGATCGCAAAAGTCACAGAATGCAGGAAGGAAAAAAATAATTTAAAAAACAGCTTTACCTCATGGGTTAGGACTGTATACTACTCATTTAAAAAAAAATCCATCTAATTAAAAATACCGGGAACAAAAGACTCCATTCTCCCCGCGGCTACCTGCACCACTCCGGGTGACGAAGAAGAGTGACCGAGAAAGTTCAGCCTCCGCCTCTTTTTAAACCCTTCCATTTGGTCCCTCAGGGGTTAAAGAGCCACCTCATTTCAGATGCTAATGTTGCCTGTGCACCGATTCAAACCCGCGCGGAGCCGCCTCCCTGCCCGACCCCGGCGGGGAGAAGAGCGGAGCCGCCGCCAGCCCGGGAGCGGACCCGCCGCCTCCGCCTGCAGCTCCGCCTCAGCTTGCAGCTCCGCCTCAGCTTGCAGCTCAGCCTCCGCCTGCAGCTCAGCCTCCGCCTGCAGCTCAGCCTCCGCCTGCAGCTCAGCCTCCACCTCAGCCTCCGCCTCCGCCTGCAGCTCTGCCTCCCCTGCCCGAGCCCGAGCCCGAGCCGCGTCCCGGCCTCCGCCGCCGCCGCTCACCCACCTTGCCGCGGCGCGCCCTCGCTGTGTCCGTGCGGAGCCGAGCCCGGCGCTGCCAAGTTGCCTGGGTCTGGCGCGTATCATGTTACAGCGCCGGGCGCGGGGCTCGGCTGCGAGCGGCAGCCCGACATGATAGGCTGCGGCGCTCTGTTTACACCCGGACGCCGCGGGGGCGGCGCGCTTAACCCCTTCGCGCCGGGCGCCCGCCGCCGCCCGGACTCCGCGCGCACGCACACTCCTCACTCACACTCACTCACGCGCTCACACGCGCTCACACGCGCACACGCCGCGGCCCCGGAGCCTGCCCGACGCGGACGGCGCGAAGTGCGCTGCGCGGAGAGCTGGCCCGCGCGGACCGGGGACCCGCGGCGGCGAGGCTGCGGCGCAGACCTCCTCACCGGCCGCGCGGGGCCGCGTGAACGAACCCGACCCCCGACCCGCCACCATGCACGCATCGCACCTCGGAGACGTGCACCCCTCCACGCCGCCGCTCCGCCACACTCGGCTTCCGCGGCCGGGCGGTGCAGCCCGGTGCAGCCGGCGGCGCGGGCCGTCGTCGGGGCTCGCAGCCGCCCGCCCGCCGCGGACCCGCCGGCGCGGAGCTCGGCCGCGGCGGGAAGGACGGCGCCGGCTGCGCGACTCACCCCGGCCCGCGCGGCCTTCCGACCCGCCCGACCCTCACATAAAGCGTGCCTCCGCACTGCTGCGCTTAAATTTCTATGTTTTAAACTGTCCTTTTTTCGCCTCCAGATCTACTTTTATCACTATTTTTGCATTGCCTCCAGTCTCAAGGTCCGCCTTCCAGTATCTTTCTTCTAGAACCTTCTACCTAACCCCTTCAGACTCTTCCTCCATTAAACTGGAAATTGAATGAATTTTTAGCTTTATCGATGTTTCCTTCCAGATTCCTTCCAACTCAAGTATTTTCATATACAAGAAAGAACACTATATGTCATGATACTATTTTCAATCAACGTATTGTTACCAGTTTTCAATTCACATTTTAACAGTCTTCTAAATATACACTTAAACCAAACCAATAAGAAGAAGAAAGGAAAGATCAGTGTTTTCCATTTATCTTTAGAATATTACAATTAGGTCCCCCACCCCCTTCCCTCTGTAAAGACTAAATTCTTTCCACATTCCCAGGATTCAACAATAACAGTAATTTCACGGTCTGTGTTTTGGCACATTACCTTTACCTTGATGTTTGTCACTTTTTATATCTAAAATTTTACAAGAATGTGAATACAGCTCCTCTACCTCCTTGTGGAGACTTTTCCATCTCAATGTCCATTACCATATAACACGCCCATCATCATCTGCCGTGGACATACCTGATGTCACTTGTGTTTAAGCAGTCGAAGTCTACACTCAACGTTCTTTTCTTTTAACTCCGGCTCTCCTGGAATCATGACTCACCAAACACATCCTATTACAACATGATTACCACAACCATCCTGTGTGTTCATCTCTTAATGATCAATACATTCACCCTTTAATTGGGACATTATTAAGATATCTTAGAAAGTATTTAAACACATAGCAGTTACTTAAAATTGAGACATTCCTTTGACACAGTCTAAATATTGAAGTTATTTCCAGGTTCTGAAATTCTTTCTCTTTAGTGAAATTAGGTCAGAAAATAGAACAATAGATATTTTGTGGGGCACCAAAAGACTTCTAAGCTTTTAAATGTCTTCCTAAGTGATAATATTTTGGGGAGGATCACTTCACAGATGGTTGTAATGCATGTGACTCTTTCTCGGCAGAGGGGGGAGCCCGAAGTAATTGCAAATAAAAACTATATACTATTTAGATAAGAGTATGAATAAGGGGTTCAATTAGAATCTTAGAAGAATTGAATAGGCAGAACATTGCACAGTTGAAATTTTCCAGGACCCAAGGGCTTATCTGCACTTCAGAAATGGACCCCTTCCCTTTGATGACCACAAGTGTGCAGATCTGGGCTAGAACATTAGAATACACAAAGATGAGCACTCTAGTGGAAGAATGAAAAATTCTCAGATGGGGTCAAGATGAATCTCAAGAAGACTGATAGTTGGAATGCTCATTTCCCCAGATAAATGCTATGTAAATTGGTCACTGATGGATAGCATTTATTAAAGTTCCAATTTAAAATGCTAATTAAGCAATGCCCATCTATAAATACTAGATCCAGGTTTGGCAAATTTTTATTGGACTACTCTATATGTATGCTTAGTTCTACCTTTAGTGAATACGACACTATTCATTTTCAGATGGGACAAAGACAATATCCCTTGGGAGTTATCAAGGATTTGCTTTGAAGGAAGCTGAGCAGTAGCAGCAACAGCCCATAAGGAAGAGTGCAGAGGAAGAGGTGGTTTTTAAGCCATTTCTGTTGCTGAAAATACAAAGGATGGTTTCCATATATGTCTTCCAAGAGAATGCACGGTTTTGTGACCACACCCATCCATATGCATTAAATCACTGCCATCTTTTAAATTCAGGAGTCCAGCAAAGATTCCCACAACGACATGCACAGTCATAGTCATGAATTCAACTTCTCTTTTCTTCTGCTATAGTTTGCCATATTGATAATGTCAGAGATAATGTAGCATTATAGATACTGCCTTTCATAACTGAAGCACGTCTTATCTAAGATCTGCAAAATTCCCCACAGTTCCACAAGCACACACTATTAAATATGTTGAATTATGTGGCTATTTTATGTTGTGAATAAATAACCACATGGAATCATACTTGCAAGATTAAATGAATTTTACTTATAACTGAATTCAGTTCTTTAGGCATAAAAGCCTAATGACTGCACACCACAAGGAAGATTTTTAAATATGCATGAACCAAACCAAATCAAAGCAAATTGTACTTAAAAAAAAGTCCATGAATGAGCTGTTATTTTAAACTGGCACCAACTTAGCTTCATATTAAGAGTGTGTCTGACCTCTCTGCTTAGGCCAACAACCTTGAAGAAAAATCAGAGTGTAATCAAAACTGGGATGATTACTCTTTCTGCTAATTGAGCACTGAAACCATATTGTCAGAAATACTAATACAAAATCAAAATCAAACACTTATAGCTATACGAAATATATGAGTATGATAAAAACTAACATTGAGCCCTTCATATTATGACTACCAGTATATTGAACATTAGACACATACCTTTTTTTTTTTTTTGCACTGTTGGGGGTCAAACCTAGGGCCTCTCACATGCTAGGCAAGTACTCTACCACTGAGCTACAGCCCCAGCCCAACACATTTCATTTTTATTTAATTCTCTATTCCCCTATGGGCAAGTAATATTATTATTTCATTTTATAGATAAAGAAACTGTAACTTAAAGAGGTTGAAGATGTTCACATACAGTTATAGAGTATCATGGCCTAAACTCAGTGCCACATTTGATGGGCCCCAAGCTGACAACCACTTCGCTAAATATTTATACAGCATCAACTCAGTAGTTATAACTGGTATTAGTAATGTAGTTCACTAAAATTTTTCCAGATAAGCCACATCATGATAATAAACATGATATTCAATTTTAGAAAGTAATAATTTTTGGATTTGGGATGGGGAAAAACAGGCACAATACCTTATACTCCTGTGTTTTGAAGTTAAGGCTACAGTAATAAAAAGTGCCAATATTAGCCAGGCATGGTGGCACACGCCTTTAATCCCAGTATTTGACAGGCCAAGACAGGAGGATCGCAGGTTTGAGGACAGACTCAGCAATTCAGTGAGACTCTCAGCAACCTAGCCAGATTCTGTTTCAAAACAAAAATATAAAAGTGGCTGGGGGTATAGCTTAGAGGTAGAATGCTTCTGGTTTCAATTCCCAGTGAAGAAAGAAAGAGAGAGAGAGAGAAAGAGAGAGAGAGAGAGAAAGGAGGGAGGGAGGGAGAAGGGCAAGCCAATATTAGGATCCTCTGCAAGCTGGAATCTTAAAGAAGAATGAAAAGGTAGAAAATATTCCTAAATATCTAATTTAGGGATTTCATAGGTCACTATGTGTCTGTCACTACACGTTGCCTAAATAGACTCTGATAAGAATTATACCTTTATTTATAGTTTTCCTTTTTTAGAGTAAATGTGTCAAAGAAACTGTTTAAGTTATCAAAATTACAGTGCACTAACATCAATTGGTACATGTTAATTGTACGGTGACTTCAGTTACATGCAGTGAATAAAATTCTAGATTTTATTCTGTTTTGCTGAGTGTTATTTTGTCAGTATTATATAACTTTCTAACAGGTATGTGGAGTCTGTGATAATCGGACATGAAATCATATTTAAATCATATTCCTGGATCCATTCTCTAATAAATTTCAGTTATCATTTACGCTGTAACAGAAATAAAGTTTTGAAAACAAAGTCATGCTAAAAAGGCCAATTCATAATTTCCCACAGATGTCTACAGTAAATCTAAAAAGCTAGTATCATATCAAGGTGATTCTTTAATTTATCCTGTAGAAAGTCCCACCCACAATCTACGTTATTATTTCACAACTATCTGAAATGACCCACATCTGAAATCATTTCTAAAGGGTACTTTTCCTTCTCTATTTTTCAAGGTGTTAATTTATTTCACACACAGAAAAAAAAATGCTTTCTGAAATCTGATACACTATGAAGACCTGAAACTCTTCCTTTAGACATCCAGTCATGTCTGCTGTGTATCAAAGGAACTGGTCCTTATTTTTGTCCTAGTCCAGATGACCTTGGGCAGAAGCCTGCTGGGTCCTCTGCAGCCTAGACAGGCAGGGAAGAGGAGGAAGCAGGGTCTGGGTGTATGTGACCAGGCCTGTACTCCTTGCAGGGGGCAAGCAAGCAAGGCACTGTATCCAAACGGCTTGGTGAGCTCCAGCCCTGTCCTGGCCAGTGTCCAAGTGGGAAGGAAGAGGGTGAGCAAGGGAGTCCATCCCTACCTGGTGGTGAGAGCAGGACAGGGGCACGAGGGCAGAGCTTCAAGAGAAATCCAGATGGCCAGCAAGAGTTAGCTAAGGGTAAGGATGCCAGGAACTAAGTACATAGCAAGAGCTGAGGGCCCAAGTCAAGCCACCAGATATCCAAAGGCAACATTAGAAGGCAGTCTATAGTACAGAGAAGTATATAGAAGCCTCGTTCCATCCTAAGCCTCCCTGAATAGGGAAGTGCAGGAGAGGCTAAGGTGGAGGGAGCGCTGCTCATCCCTGGCAGCATGGACGCAGGGTCTGTGGGCAGCAACGCTAACTCCCAGGCCTGGCCAGCCATGGCAGTATTTGTCCATGCTCGGCAACCTGTTGAGGTTCGTCTTATTTTTAGGTCTTGAAAATAGGAATGTATTTGGAAGGGTATTTGGTATGTATTCTTTGCCAGTGCACATTGAATAAATGTAAATGTGATAAATACAAATGATTGAATTGTTTCATTAATGGCTCTTTTTATTTTTATTTTCAGACAGGGTTTTGCCAGCTTTCCCAAACTGAGCTCAAACATGTGATCCTTCTGCCTCAGACTCCTGAGTAGCTGGGATTACAGGTGTGTGCCACCAGGCCCAGCTTGTAAATAACCTTATTAAATATTTGTCATACTATATTCTGCTACCTGTTTCTTGGTCTGAAACTCCTTCCAAACAATAAATACATAAGGGTAGTGACCAATTCTTTTCTGGTTCCCTAGCATGTAACATAGTGTCTTGCTCAAAGTAGACATTAAATAAATGTTGGTTCGGGGATGGATGGATGGGTGGGTAGATCAGTGGGAACAAATAGTCCAGACTGAAGAAACTGCTTGCTAATTAAAACTATTCAGTCAGCCGGGTTTTGTGGCGCACGCTTGTAATCCCAGTATTTTGGGAGGCGGAGACCGGAGGATCTGGGTTCGCGGCCAGCCTCAGCTCGCTCTCTCTCTCTCTCTCTCTCTCTCCCTGTCTCTCTCTCTCTCTCACTCTGTCTCTGTCTCTGTCTCTCTCTCTCTCTACTTAGTGAGGCCCTCCGCAACTTCATGAGACCCGGTTTCA